>SNQJ01S0013074.1:544501-571870 GCA_010110895.2 Picea sitchensis | reverse complement strand
GGTCTTTGAAATGTGAAGAAATTTTTCAGTAGTTGAAACACCTTCTTACCAGTGTGCCAATTCTAAAGATAGCATATCCAAACAAATATTTTATAGTGTGTAGAGATACATGTAAAGAAGTACTTGGTGGAGTTCTTATGCAATATAACCACGTGGTGAGTTATCAGTCCAGGAAACTAAAATAACATGAAAATAACTATGTCACTCATGACCTAGAACATGTAGCTATAATTTATGCACTAAATATGTGGTGTCGGTTATATGGGCTTTGCACAAGTACAAATCATGTGACAACATTTTGGCACCATTACCAAGGAGGATTGAGTTATTCTCCTCAATAACATATCTTTGGTAAACTTTCGCCTAAATCCCTTATCTCTCAAGTTTACCTGACGACTCCACTGAGGGTAGTTCCCTCACCTTCCTTTGATGATCCTAAAGGGATCATCTGGTGACTCCATTGATGTATTTTGAGGTGTCATATTGCTCTCAACTTTGTGATGTTGCATATTTTCAAGTGATGGGATTATGGCATTATGGTCACTTCACAGAATGTTTCCCTCCCTGGATATTCAGGATATTCCAAGATACCCAAATCACTTTTCTCAGTGTTTGGTGAATAATTGTCCAAAACTTGATGAAGACCCATCCTTGGTTATTTCTCATGTTGTGAATTTCTTGAAGTATGTTTCGAAGATAGATGTAACACATCAACATGTGATAATAAGATTATTTTTGTTATCTCTATAAACAATACAAAAGGAGTGGGTTAAGCATACTCTTCATCTGAAGAGTATATATTCTCTTGAAATATTCATTGAGAAAATCCTCAAAAGGTGGGTCCCGATAACACAAAGTTGTGACGACACTTTCCATAATCTCACGATGACCCTCCAAATGGAAGGGTTATGTTATAACCTTGTTGAGGAAGATGAATAATCCATTGACGAACAAGAAGTTGAAGAGAATATTAATGAAGAGGGCCACCAATCCCTTGAACATGAGCAACAATTACCTCATGATTCTGTTGAAGATAACAAATACTTGATTGAAGAATGAGTGCTTGAAGAGGTGAATCGTGAGGACAATTACCGAGAATGACATGATTTTCCTTATGAACATGTCAAAGAAGAACACTTTGATGAAAATCACCATGTTGAAGACTCGATCCATGAAGATGAAGTGTTGGTGTTTGATCCTCCATTTGATGAAGTTATCTGAGACTCCATTCATCTTGCACAAGAAGAAAATAATGTGGTAAGTTACACTCCTTTCGAAGTTTTCGATGCATTTCATGAATGGGAAAGTGAATATGTGCTAGAGTAAATATTGGATGTATTAGACCCTTCATGTTATAATAAAGGTGATGATGTGATTGATAATATTGATGAGTTTATACATGTTGGGAGACGTAAATGGGATGTGATTTGTCATGATGGAGAGCTCATTTATGACATTGAAGGTAATTTTCAATTGTTTCCTTTATAAAAAACATATGTGATTGCTATTGATTCAGATGTTTGGCAACAACATGATGACATAATCACGGATTTGTTCCAACCACCCAGGGACAACTTATTACAGCACTCCCACGAAAATTTATGATCGTGTCTTGGGGGGTTTGATACATATCCTTTTGAGCACTTGGATTTATTCTATGAAGAGGATTTTCAACCACCATTGTGCTTTGACTTTGATGAGGGTAAGGATATGATCTTCCCCGAGCAAGATTTTTGTGATGAGAGTTTCCATCCTTTTCCTTTTTTCATCTTGTTGTTCCTATATATATATGGTTGTTATTTATCCTCATGAGGGGCACTCACTTGTAGGATAGAGTTGTTTTCAACCTACAATTTTTCATGAGTATCCTCAACTTTACACACAAAACCACCAAGCCTTAGGTTGGAAACAAATTTTTTTATCTAGGCCTGATTTTATCTCTTATCTTTCCCTCCCTCCTCCCTTAGAAAACCTTAGAGTGTCCCTTAGGTTCCATCTCATCCCTTCTCTATCTTCGAGTGATGTCCTTGTAGCTAAGGATGAGGATTTGCTTTTGTTTGATTCCTTTTTGCATGATTTTGTCCTTCCCTTCCGCCTCCATGAGTTGGATTTTATGACTAGTTATGGTATGATGTACATCCCAACTCATAAAAATCTTGTGCTTGACTTATCTTTATTTTGGTTCATGATGAAGCACAAGGGTAGATGTTTGGATGCAATGCTAGAATGTTTTCACTGGACATATGATTATACCTATCATTTTAACTAACAACAATTAGTGTAGGTTAGGTTAGGGCATTTGCATCTTACATTGATTTCATATATATATTGTATCATGCATATCATGTTAGTATAGTTGCATATGTTTGCACCTACATGTTGCTTTTTTATTTTCATATAATGGATACATGCTAGGAAATTGCATTTTATCAATGTATTTTTTTGCTTTATCATGTCATAGCTATGGAGTTTTTTTTCTTTTCGAGTATGGTTTTGGATTATCATTGAAAATCGATGGATGACATCCACCAGCAAATACTTCTAAAGTGTTTTGTTGGTTGAAGTGGGCACAGGATTGCAGGTCTTGGACAACTAGATATGTTGAGGTTCTTGTGCACTCTACGGTGAGCATGTCCCCATGTTGGAGCTAGAAGATGTTAAACCACGTGCCTAGTTTTAATTAAGGAGATGATGTCTCGAGGACTGCAAGTAGCAGACATGGAGTACCGATATTCAGATTGACCAGCAGATCCCACATTAAGTAGATAGAGCCCCTCCTTTTCAAATTAAACAACACCACTCATCGTCGGCGGTAGAGAAACGTCCACTACACTGGTTTGGACCCCAGAAGACAGCAAGTCTTGCTTCATGAGGTAACAATTCCAATCTCATGGTAAGTTTCACTTTAACATTTGATGCATTTGATCATATTACAAAGAGTCCTTTCTTTATTATAGAATGTTTTCTTGGAAATTATATATTTTTCCCAATTTCACCTTGGTGGTTGTCATGGTATCCTAGTAAGTTGGTCACCCTTGGGAAAAGTGTTTCTATTGGGGTGTTTCCTTGAAGGGTCATTGTACCATTCCCACTCATACTTACCACTCTCCAAACTTCTTCCCCTTTGTTTCCTCATATTTTGGGTATTCGAGCTCATTTACCCCAAGAGGGGTTTGTACCTCATTTCATGGGAAGAAGGGTTTAAAGGCCCAGAGGTGTTGTACTGACATCACACATAAATGCTCGCCCTAAATTCCTAAGAGCCATGAAACACTTCTCTAAAAAAAACAAAGGAATTTTAAGTGAAAATAGGGTTAAAGGCCCAGAGGTGTATATGACATCACACATAAATGCTCACTCTAAAGTCCTGAGAGCCATGAAACGCTTCTGTAAAAAGATAAATAATTTTTAAGTGAAAATAAATAATAATAATAATAAGTGTCCCACTTGAAGGGGTAGTGCATTGTGATGTTCTTTTATTTACACTGCATAGAGACCCAATGTGTTATAAATTCAAGTGGCATTGTGGTGCTCTTTTATTTCCATTGCACATAGCACTCAATGTTCAGACTTAATAAAAAATGTTTTCCAAGGTATAGTGTGTGGCGTATTTTATTCCATGTTCACACCATATTTAATTGAACTTGGAATTGCATGGAAAAAGGAAACTAAAGGGCTTGGAAAAAGGTTGCATTACGAATGAAGGGTAACTCAAGGATGTAGCTCACCCTCCACAAAGGCACTCATAAAAGATACAATATGAACCCTTGATATGTCAAGAACCTCATACCCAAGAGTCTTTCCAAAATCTAACTCATACTCACTACATGCTCTAGGGATCTTCTTCTTGGGAAACATTCTTTGACTTGGGGATTGGCCTACTCAATAGGGCATCATGATTGTTATACATTTCCAAGATGTTAAATAATTAATCTTTCATTAAATACATACACAATAACAACTTTGTTTTAGCATAATTTCATTGATTTTCATTTACACAATTCTTCTACATTTTCTCAATGATAAATCTAGATAACATGATTAAATAAGTAATATGCTAACTCTATGATTTAGAACTTAAAACAAAAGTATATACAAAATATCAATAACCAAATACCACCGAAAAATACCTCCTCCTTAACTTGTCAAAGCTCATCGGTTGTAATGTAGTCCTGGGCGCTTCCAAGCATTATTTTCCCACTTGCCCAGAGTGANGTATATACAAAATATCAATAACCAAATACCACCGAAAAATACCTCCTCCTTAACTTGTCAAAGCTCATCGGTTGTAATGTAGTCCTGGGCGCTTCCAAGCATTATTTTCCCACTTGCCCAGAGTGAAACAACGGAATCCTCCCTGCCAACTAGGAGCCTAGCCGGCTTCCTAGCTCCAAGAAACCTTTCGGTTTCTAAGGCCCTTCGTGCCCGTAACTCTAAGAACAGCAAAGCACAAATACTTAAAGAAAACTATCACAAGAATTATATCTTCCAAGAATTTCACAACCTCTCATCATGCTCAAACCTCTCCATTCCCCCCTTCCTCACCACTTCTCCTCCCTATTTATCAAGTTCCATACACCCTTCCCCAAGTCTCCTCAACCACCCTCATTATTATCCATCAACCTCCCTTATCTAGATTTTTGGGAAAAGATTAAAATAAAACTAAAATATAAATGACTTGAATTAAACAACAATAAATAAAATGAAAAGTCTTTCTTTTCATGCTAGCTAATAAATGTAATTTGACAATTTTCTCAAAAATGTACATAACACCCCATCATTCTCATTTAATTCATCATACCCACCATCTATCAAAGTCAAGAAGGTATTTAATGCTTCTAGATATTTTGTATGCAATATAATTTACATATTCACTAAACATTCAATTAAATAGTTAATAATTTACTTTAATAATTAATACATTAATTGATTGTACTAGTGTACATAGGTAGGGTATGTGTGCGTAGCTAGCGGACACATATCTCATGTATTTACTAACGATAAACAATCATTGCCTCTAGTGCATAGTTCCTATATGATCACCAAGACATGTAGGACAACAAATCAAGTAATGCATCATTTAATAATCTTAATGAACAAAATTACACCAATTCATGAATAACTCATTACCACACTTAAAATATCAATAGGAAATCAAAGAGGGTTTTAAACATGGTAGGAACCAAGTGAGTAAACAATAGTGGCATCTCTAATCCCCAATCAGTGTTCTCAACTAACATCGAAGCATCTTTCCTTCCTAACCTACTTCCATCTTCCATCCTATCCTTTCCTCTGTTGGACTAAGTTGGAGCGTCAACTGTATTGACCTAACTCCAGATAGAACCCGTAAGCGGAAGTGTCATACATCTCGACCAAGATTCCCCAACAGGCAACTAGCAGTCCTCATCACACGTCTAGGGGAGCGTGACTTCACACAACCCTCCCACAACTCTAGGTTTCGGAGGATAAACGGTGGGCAATACCTCCACCCCTCCTTATAGAACTACAGTCAACACCCTACATCAAGCCTTATTGTGCAACTACTGTTCTTAGAGTCGCATCATCAAATAACCACTCTGGGCAAGTTGTGCATCCTTTCAAAACCACACTTACCACAGATCATAGCAATATTTTAAACCATAAATTAAATCATAAGTGCAACTTATAGCATACACTATCTTTTGGATGTCTACAAAATCCAAATTACATCAACACTACAATCATTTGGTCATTACATAACTTGTCAACCTAGAGCTTAGTTAACCAATACTCATATCCATGTAGATACGTCATAATTTCATATAAGAATCCATATATGTATTGACGTTCAATTAAGAAATCTATGTTTATTTTTATCATGGCTTGCATATATTATGCATTCACAACATAACTTTGAGTCGATATCCATGTACCTAAATTCCATATCTTAATTTGCATGTTTAAACAAATCAAAGAGTTATCATCACATGAGCATATAACAATGAAAATAATAGTATGCAACACATAAATAGGTCAAGTTGTGCACTTGTCACATGTCTATATCTACATTTTTGAGTCCAAATAGTTGTTAAGCAATGAATTACTAAGATGAGAAAAATCAAAGTTCTAATTGTCCAAGGTCAAAATATGGGGTGTTACAGTGACACTCCTCCCATACCTAAATTTGGAAAATCTTATAAGGTCTTTGAGAATTTGTTTGATTTGAAAAGGGGGGATTTAATGTACTTGTTTGGGTGGTTATTTTATTAAATGTTTCTTACTTGGCATGATTCATATGACTTGTGGACCCTTGGAGGGCATACTTGTTTGTCTTTACAATACCTTGCCCGGTGAAAGCTATTCATGAAGAAACTATGCCACTTAGACCTTCATTTGGGCTTGAAAGCCCATAGGATGGATTCCATACTCCACATGTGGGAGACCGTTGATGATGAGTAGTGCACCTTTGGAGGACATCTAGCCTCGTGAGAAAGCATTAGGATGATGAACCGCACATGACGACACCTTTCTATATTTCGAAGTGGCCTTTGGAGACCTAGGACGTCACTCTCTGGCCCTTAATGTCACCTTGGAGGCTATGGTTTGATGGATGGTATGGATCCATAAGTAGTTTAATATGAGGAGACACATGGCATGGCACTTTTTTGCATGAGAGCATGACACATGGCCTTTGGAGGCCTAACTATCTCTTATTTAAGGCTTGACATCTCACTTTTCAGCCCTACGTCATTCCTCTAGGGCATGACATCACCCTTTTTAGGGTTTTACTTTATGTATATTTCGTTTTGGCATATTGTAGAGGCAAATGAAGGGGTCATCCCTCTTCTAATTTGTTGTTGACAATTTTATGTGGACAAATTGGTTAAGGTGGCCTCATATAAATAGGTCACCTTCTCATTTCATTTTATCATCACCTCTCACCATTTGTGAGAACAAGTCTAAAATGTTTGCCCTCTCTTGGGCTATCTAGCTCTTCTAGTCATGTGACTTGCTTGGAGGATCAAATTGTGGATGCTTTTGTTGATTTTTCGATGGAATTTTTGCATTAGGGTTTTGTCTCATGCTATCTTGGTGAAGTAAGTGAATATTTTGCATTTTTTTCTTTATGATATTAATGTTTCATGGTAATTTTACATTTTCATGCTGGACATCTTGATTGGTGAAACCCTAAGAGAGGAGTATAAGTTCTTCCTCCTCTCACAAGGTTAATTTTGTCCAAAATTTGTGAAGGTATCCTTGCTAGGGTTAGACTCCTAAATCCCTAAAGTGATAGCACTTTAGGATTTTATCCCTAGACATTTGGTTTAAACCTAGTTGAAGCATCAAGAAGGGAGAAAAGGTTGCTAGAGCTCAAATGTGCTTGCACTCTATAAATCCTTCTCTTTAAGGTTTAAACCCTAAATCCCTAATGTGCTAGCGCCTTAGAGTTTAAACCCTACCTCTTGGTTTCTACTTGTTAAATCTTCAACTATTGTTGCATTTGTTGTTGTAAAGACTCTATAGCCTTCAAAGGCACTAATTTTACAGCTCTCTTATGGTGAAATTGATCAACAAACACTCTCTTCAACTCTTGTAGGCTCTCTATTAACTTTTCTAACACTAGCACTCACTAACTTTCTAGTAAACGTGTTGTTATTGCAAAAAAATTCTACATCCATCTGAATATGCTCTTATTTGTTGCATACACTCTTGGAAAGGTGGACTAACATGTTCAGAAATTGCATATAACAATTGGATATCACTCTAGTGGATGTGTGCTAAGTTTACATTGTCCATTGTTGCATTTCTGATTGATAATTATTGTTGTTATAATTTACTTATCATTATTGTAACATTGTTCACTGTTGCAAATTCATTATAGCCATAGCAATTTTCATTGTCCAGTGTCTTCAAGGAGTATTTATTGCATGTTTAGACTCGGAAATAATCATATATTTTCTATAAAGTGTTCTTGTTCCAGGTAGGTACTCAAACAACTTCATGTCTCTTTTACCATCATGACCTAGACCAATATTTAGGTGATCAAGAGAGGGGGTGGTAGGATTGGATACTTTACTTCATACTTTGATCCCTTTAGGTCATCATGGAAACCTCCCTTGTGGTGGACCTCTTCCATCACTAAAATGTGGAAAGTTCTTACTAAGGTGACAGTGGTAGGATATTTTGTAGTTATGGAATATTTGAGGACTTGTAGTGGGGCTATGCAGAAGTACAAATCATGTGATAACAGTTTCATTACTTGATGAATAGGAAATTTGTGTTGATGATAAATCATAGGGGGTTGAAGTACCTATTTGACCAGCCTCACTTGAATGTTAGACATGCTAGATGGTTATGTTTTATCAGTTAATATGACTTTGAAATAAGACATATAAAAGGTAAAGAGAACAAAGTGGTCAATGCACTTAGTAGAAACATGCAAGTGATACATATGGAATCCATCAATACCTGTGAATCTGACCTAAATATTAGAATAAAAGAAGCCTTGCATGATGATGGAAACTTCATTCAAATAAGAAATAACTTGAAGCAAGAATGATCTAAACAAAAATATGATGTTACCAAATGACTGAAGATGGATTGTTGATCTACAAAGATAGATTATACATTCCTAATTAAGTAGAATTAAAGAAATTCATTATGGATGAAATACACAAGAAAGCATACTTAGGACACCTAGGCTACCAAAATATGATTGTTGCATCAAGGAAGCAATATTATTGGCCTGGAATGAAAAAGGATATTGTATAATACATTGTAAGATGTATTGAGTGCCAATAGCTCAAAGTTGCACACAAACATACAGCAAGTTTGTTACAACCTTTGCCAATTCCCAAGTGGAAATGAGAAGTAATAATAATGGATTTCATCACAGGATTGCCTAAGATAGTGAAATAGCATGATGCTACAATGGTTGTGGTTGAAAAACTAAGCTATTTTTATTGCTTTATTCCCATAAAACCTACATGAAAAGCAGTTACCATAGCATAAACACTCATGAGGGAAATTTCCAGGTTGCAACGAATGCCTAAAATAATAATATCTGACAAAGATTCAAAATTTACATCAAAATTTTGAAAAGAATTGGGCACAGAGTTAAACTTCATCATTGCTTATCATCCACAAATAGATGGGAAAATAGAAAGAACAAATCAGATATCAAAAGGCATGTTTCGCATGTATGTTATGAACAAACAACCTAAATGGGAATATTTCTTGCACCTAGTAGAGTTTGATTATAACAATGGTTATCAAGCATCATTAAAAATGAGTCTGTTTGAGGCACTTTATGGCAGAAGATGCAATACCCCCAGTAAGTTGGGATAATCCAGTGAATAGAATCATGCTTGGACCAAAGATGATGAAGGAGATGGAACAAGAAGTGATTAATATTTAACAAAATCTTGAGATAGCCCAAGATAGATAGAAAAGTTATGCCAACAAAAAAAAAATGCATAAAGAATCNGAAGCAATATTATTGGCCTGGAATGAAAAAGGATATTGTATAATACATTGTAAGATGTATTGAGTGCCAATAGCTCAAAGTTGCACACAAACATACAGCAAGTTTGTTACAACCTTTGCCAATTCCCAAGTGGAAATGAGAAGTAATAATAATGGATTTCATCACAGGATTGCCTAAGATAGTGAAATAGCATGATGCTACAATGGTTGTGGTTGAAAAACTAAGCTATTTTTATTGCTTTATTCCCATAAAACCTACATGAAAAGCAGTTACCATAGCATAAACACTCATGAGGGAAATTTCCAGGTTGCAACGAATGCCTAAAATAATAATATCTGACAAAGATTCAAAATTTACATCAAAATTTTGAAAAGAATTGGGCACAGAGTTAAACTTCATCATTGCTTATCATCCACAAATAGATGGGAAAATAGAAAGAACAAATCAGATATCAAAAGGCATGTTTCGCATGTATGTTATGAACAAACAACCTAAATGGGAATATTTCTTGCACCTAGTAGAGTTTGATTATAACAATGGTTATCAAGCATCATTAAAAATGAGTCTGTTTGAGGCACTTTATGGCAGAAGATGCAATACCCCCAGTAAGTTGGGATAATCCAGTGAATAGAATCATGCTTGGACCAAAGATGATGAAGGAGATGGAACAAGAAGTGATTAATATTTAACAAAATCTTGAGATAGCCCAAGATAGATAGAAAAGTTATGCCAACAAAAAAAAAATGCATAAAGAATCAAAAGTTGGAGAATATGTTTATCTCAAAGTCAAACCACAAAAAAGTTCCCTAAAACCTAGAACTTGTGCTAAGCTTGCACCAAGATATTGTGGGCCATTGAAGATCCTAGAAAGGATGGTGCTAGTAGCATAAAAAATTGCATTAGTTTCTAACATTAAAACTCATGATGGTTTCCATGTCTCATTCCTTAAAAAAAGTGTACATGATCTTGACCATGTCATCGATTAGACTTTGATGTAGGTGAAACCAGAAGGAGAGTTCCATCCAGAACCCATGTAAATCCTAAACAAGAAAGTAACATTGCTCCATAATCATTCATTGCTTAGGTAAAGATGAAATGGAAGAGAAGTTTAAAAGGAATGAGAGTATGAGGGGGAGCGGCTAGGGGAAACCCTAGTTGCAGTCTCGTTTTCTTGATTCATCTTCTGCATCCACCTCCATGTCCTCTTTGTTTCTTGTCTGGTTCTTGAGTACGGGGATGGTCGGTGTTCTCCTCTTTGCTCATGCGCTCGTGAACTCTCTGTGGATCTTGTATGGATCATCCTGCTTCTTATGGGTCTTCGGTGGTTCTTCTGCTTGTCGTTGTGTTTCTAATGCACGTGGGCTCTTCTTTTGTTAGTATGGGATGGGTGTGGAGTTTTCCCTCTCCTTAGATATGGTGTTGTTCTCACAGATCGTCCATTATGTGATTGGATTAGGGGTTTTGTTTTGTGTTCTTTTCTTCGGTGGGATTCTTTACTGGGTGGTTTTTCTTCTCGTCTCAGATGTTATTCTTTTGGTGCATTTCTATCCTTGGTTGCAGTTGTGGGTCGTCTCCTATTTTGATCTCCTTATGTTGCCATTATGTTCAGGGTTTGATGTATGTTCAGAGTCTTGGATCCTATGTTGCTTGGGTGTTGGTGTCATGTTACAGTACCTTTGAGGCTAGGATTCAGGGTTTTGAATCTTTTATTCTAGAGCCATGAGTGTTGTCCTCTTAGTTTCTTGGTGCGAGAGGTGTGCATACCCCTCTGACCTGGTCCATATGGATCTTGGTGATCTTATGGGTGTTTTCTTCTATTACTCTTTCAAAACTGGTTCTAGGGGTTTGTTTTGCATTGTTGGTTTGGTACAGTTGTTTTCATGGGATTTGGTCGTTGCCCTGTAGCTCTTGGGGTTGTGTTTTAGTTCCTTGCTCATATGTTTTTTGTTCGGTTTTTTTCCGAACTTTCTGCTAGATATTTTTAAGACCCTAATGGGTTTTGATCATCCTATTCATGGATGAGTGTGCTTAATTCACCTACAGAATGTAATTTGGTTCTCTCCGGATGAATAAAATTACGCTTTTTTCGTGGAAAAAAAATATGAAATTGAAGAACTTTGGAGAAAATTAGGCTAATTAGGAGATGGAAGATGCCATAAGAGAGGCATATCCATTCCTATTTTAATATTAAACAGTGTTTCAATAAAAGAACACTAAGGACTATGTTATTCTAAGGGAGGGGGATGTAATGTCCTAGTTTTGACCCTCTTGAATAAATTGTATTTAATTTTATTTAAATGTTTTTGCATAGATATTTTATTACTATTCATTATTCACACCATGAGATAGACATGCCATGGTGATTTTAATACTTGTAAATATTGTTATTTTGCAGCTAATAAAAGAACCAAGATTGGTTGAGCAAGAGCACATAAAGGGGTTATGATACCAAAAGAGGGGAGAGGTGAGGGGGTCTAAGGGAATTCTGCATGCCTATAATCCTATGTCATTTTTTATTCTTATCTTATCATTAACATTCACTCTATTGATCCTATACTATAGTCTAAATTGGAGATAAGAGTGTATGAAACCAACTTCTAGATCGAGGCCATCACCTCCTACATTCTGGGAAATTTGTCTCCCACAAAAAGAAGTTGGTTTAGGACCCTTAATTTACATTATTCACTATTGAAAAGAAAGGATATTCAAATGGGAAAAGAGAGTTTATCTTTGGAGAAGAGATAAAAGAGGAAAACAGAGGTATTTGCTAAGAAAAACAAGGTTTACATACTATAGGATAGAACAACCATGAAAGGAAGCCATTAGAACCTTGAGAAGAGCCAAGAACTAAGAAAAATTTTGTTGGAGTTAATAGACAATGTATTGGACCTTTATATGTCTGCAGTGAAGAGCACTAGAGGGAGGGACATCTGAGGTATTATTGAGCAAAGAACGAAGATTTCTCCTTTTTTTGTGTGAGGTAGGTATTGTGGGTACCAAATAGATATTTTGTTTACAAGAACTCTATAGTGGAATACTTGGTTAGTTTCCTTCTTGTACCTAAGATTGAGAGAATGCCTTGAGAATTATATATTTCTCCTCTTTACCCTAGTGGTATCATATCCTAGCTAGGGGGTGGTGTCCAACAAGGGCTACCTACGATTGGGTGGAAAATTGTTTTGTATTAGTTAGTTGCTTTGCATTCAATCTTCAACATAGATATGTACTTTAAAATTTGTGATTGAAAACTGTTGGTAAAAAAAATTCTAAGATTTCAAGTATTTTCCTATGTGTTGTAATTTGAAACCAAGCATCCTCTTGATCACCAGAAAATACTATGTTCATGTTCAATATCCCTCTTCTTCAATTGTTATGTGAAATCTATATTGTTCCTACTTATATTGTTTTTGGTATTGAGGATTGTTGAGATCATGGACTCTTTTGCAATGACCCATTAAAACTTGGTACATTGGAGGATGGAGACCTTCCTCTTCATGCAACCTTTGTAATGAATATTTTCAATGTGTGAGTATGTAGAGTAGTTTTCCTCTATCTAGCAATCACACATCCAATATGTAGTCAATAATTCCGCATATATTGATAAAGTAAAGGGCTCTCTACTCACCTTTATTAAATCCCAGGTGATTGTGAATTCATTTTATACAATAGACAACTCTCGTTTGTTGTAGACTTAGTGCACAAGAAATATTTGAGGAAAAACACTACTCCTCTTACCTTTTCTTTTCTCGGGTTCTTCTTCCATATTGCCATCAATGATGGATCCAATTTGTTGAAGTAATGCCAAATTCTTCTGAAATAATCTTTCCTAGTGAACAAAGTGTGGAGAGTTGGAAAGAAATAAACACTATGGATGTCATCTTCATGACAAAGATCTTATTGTTGTCCTTGTGGTTCTCTCCCTGGACCCTTTGACAAGGTTGTTGATACCATTCATTTTTTGAAGGAATTGTCTAATAACTGATCAAAATGTTATTCAATTAGAAAAATAGGTTCTAGGGGACTCAAAGAACAACCTTATGGTGTTGCAAAATTATGTCTTGAATTTATAGTCTCCAATTTCTTGGCACAAAATCTTGCTTTATTGAAGGAAGTTGCAATGATGTTTTTACCTAATATACAGATTCTTCTAGGGACATGGAAATTAAACCAAAAATATTTTCAACTTGTTGTGATAATATCGTGGATTTTTTGTAATTATCTTTCCTATATGCTTGAGCCAGTGGCCAATGCTTGAAGAGAAAACTGGAGAGAATTGGCACATGTCAATAAACAACAACATCGTTGGACCATTTTATGATGCCTTACTGAAAAATTGGAAGCATCCTTGCCTCATCTTATTAATTGTTGTAGAGAATTTGAGAGAGTCGAATCAATATGTTACCTCATTCTAATGTGTGCATTCATGCAACAAAGAGAAGTTGATCTCTTTCCCTTACTTAATGGATGCCTTCCATTTCTAAAACAAGAATGGTTTGATATGGACAATGAGGAAACACCTCACACAGGAGAATAGTATGATTGAATTTCCTTTATGTGTGTAAACCCTCGATGTGATCCTCTCTTGTCCCCTACATAATATTGTGTGGAGGAAAACATGGTGTGACTAGTATGAAATATAATCAAGTGTCTATGTTAGCAATCATGTACATAATTCCAAGGGGTTTCCCAATACCTGATTGCTAAACTATTTAGATATTTTCTGAAAAATCAGACTCCTTTGTGGTTTTGTAGCGAAAATACAGGTTAGAGCTTGTTAAATATACATCATTCTTATGTGCATATGAAAAACGAAGTAATCAAAGAATAATTTTAAGGAAAATGTAAGAACGATCTTGGTTTTATGCTTTTAGAAAAAAGGCTCGTCCTTCCTACCATGAGACAATGAGGGGGGTACTTGAATTAATATAATTCATATGGTCAATGTTTGATTGAACTGTTGATTGGGTTTAGCTCAGGTAGTTGGGAGGAATGATTGTTATCCTCCCCACCCAAGTTCAATTCCTACAAGTTACATGTCGAGCTCGAAACAAGTATTTTTTGTTATGTCTTTGAGCCCTATTGTGGACTGGCCCTTTTCCGTGAAGATTCTAAGATTCACCCTAGGTACCATCCTCGAAATGAGGGGAAGTACTTGGGGGTTTTCCCTAGGCAATGTAACCTAGAAAAAAATATCTAACTAAACTAATTCAAATTCTCTAGGACTGAAAAATTAATATAAATATTTATGAAAGTCAAAATATAGATTGTTTTAAGAACTTTTCCAAAGGGTGTCATCCTGCAAAANTTCCCTAGGCAATGTAACCTAGAAAAAAATATCTAACTAAACTAATTCAAATTCTCTAGGACTGAAAAATTAATATAAATATTTATGAAAGTCAAAATATAGATTGTTTTAAGAACTTTTCCAAAGGGTGTCATCCTGCAAAAACTTAGATTTTCTCTAAAAAAAAAATCAATTCTATGAATCTCGATATAATTATTTATGTTGTGTATAGACATATTAATATTTGCAATCTTGTCAAAACCTAACAAAGTTCAGCTATAAATTATTAATGTATATATGCACTACTTTAGGATCTGTTTTTAAGTTGTATCTTATCATGACTTGAAATTTCACATAGAATTGACAATATTATTAATGTTTGATTTGTGAGTTTCAATAGAACCTATTTTGGTTTTATTATGCAGTTTCTTGAGTTGTGAAAAAAAATGATTGAAATTTATATATGATGTTATTTTTGTATTGGCTATCTTATTTATTTAAATGAGGATTATGTGCCTAGTGACAAATTGGGGATGTATTTATGAATATGGGTTTTGGTTTTATTATGCAGTTCCTTGAATTGTGAAAAAAAATGATTGAAATTTATATATGATGTTATTTTTGTATTGGCTATCTTTTTTATTTAAATGAGGATTATGTGCCTAGTGACAAATTGGGGATGTATTTATGAATATGGGTACCTGGAATGCTAATCAAGATAAGATGAAAACTATTAGTGGCTTCATTGAAAAAAAAAATTATCCTTTGTGTATGTAGTTTCTTAGATGGTGAGCAAGACAAGTTTATGCATAGAGTTACAGAAAGGGTAAACTTTTATGTTGTGCTTGGTTTCATTGCATATGCCATTTAAAATCGTGCACATTTGTATGGATTCATGCTTGGATTGTGGTGCATAAATATAGAATACCTTAACATGGGACACATGTAAGTTTTTATTTATTGTTATGTAATTATGTTGAACCGTTTATGTGACTGAAATCTTCATTGCAGCCTTTGGAAAATAATATTTTGAACTCATGTGAAATCACTAGTTCTTTAATAAGGGAAACATATAATATCCTTTCTTATTTTAATGGACTAGGCACTTCACTAGTATTTTGTATATGGTATTAACTATTGTGTGTTAGCATTACTTTACAAACAAGTAGATTTTTGTCATTTTCAACACTCGTGACTAAAATAAATAAATAAATAGTAATATTGTGATGTTTTAGTAAGCATGTATTTGACATTAGGGGGTGTCTTAAGAAGGAGAATGGGTTTGTGTGAGTGAGGAGTTAGAGGTCGATCTTGTGGGCTCCATGAAATTGTTGGAGAAGGAAACTACCATATGTGTTTAAGGGATGGTAAAGGAAACCTTGAAGGAGAATGTAATGGAACTTAAATCTCAGATGGAATACTAATAGTGAATGTTGGAGAAGGTGATGTTTTAGTAAGTGGGTATTTGACATTAGGGGGTGTCTTAAGAAGGAGAATAGGTTTGTGTGAGTGAGGAGTTAGAGGTTGATCTTGTGGGCTCCATGAAATTGTTGGAGAAGGAAATTACCATATGTGTTCAAGGGATGGTAAAGGAAACCTTGAAGGAGAATGGAATGGAACCTAAATTTCAGATGGAATACTAATAGTGAATGTTGGAGAAGGTGATGGACAAAGCGTAAATCCTAAAGAGAAAGATTACCATGAGGCTCCATGTGAGTTGAAATGTTTAAGTATACTACGGAACTTCTCCTTTCATTTGAATTAATAAGGATGCACATTTTAAAGGAAAGGGGCGTTGGCTAAATCTATGGGTTTATAGGAATGGGAGTGATCAGGGGATCAAATTTTGCTCAAAAATTCAAAGTGCTCGTAATCACTTCAAATCGAATGAGAGCGTAGGCCTCATCGTTGTGAACCCAACGCAACTCGTTTCGTCTCAAACGGACATCGGGAGCGAGAGATATTGCGATCTGTTCGAATCGTCAAACAGGCAAAAAAAGGGACGCTGACTGTACAGTCCGTACAATCCGTACAGGCTGATGTGGCAGGGTCGTACGACCGTATGTTTATGTGGCATGTGATGACGTGGCAGATTCTGATTGGCATATGTGGTCAAATTGTGATGTGACACGTGGCATCATTTTTGGTCAATGGTATGGTGTCACGTGGCCCAGTCATGGGCTGCCACGTGGCACCCCTCTATTGGATATTGATTTATTATTTAAAATTTTATGGGTCAGTGGGGGTCGAACCCCAAACCTCCCCACCGGTGTAAAGCTTTAACAAAGTCCTCCCGACTAATACGCCCATACATTGTTTCTTACCATATAACCGTTTGCATTTTATTTAAAATCAAACTTTTGTATATGTGGGCGAGGGTCGGGCTGGGGCTTAGCCCCAGCCCGTGGTTATAACATATATACCATACGACCATGTCATATGGCTCCGATACAACGGCGTGTGCATTTGGGTTTTTACATTGTGGTTTAAATAGTTAGAATGAACCGCCACTTGTAACGGTTCTATTTGCCTATGGACGGAGCCCTTTTTACAATGCGCGAGGTCATATGACCCTCATGTGCCCGAGAGCTAGGCGGTTAGGGGCTGGCGTGCCCATAACCGTCCTACAGTTCACACCATTGGCGCAGTTGCACCCGGTGCTGGGTTTTTACGCTTTAAATAGCGTGTGTGCTAGATTGCATGAACAAGGGTGCAATTTGTAGATGCAGAGACAGCAAGCTTGAAGAGGAGACTTCAAGGAAGCCTAACTTCTTTGTTTTTTGGCCAAACGAGGTGCCGAAAAAGATCAGCTAGGGGTTTTTGGATGCTCTGAAGCCATTGAAGCAGTCTGTTGGTCAATTTGAGCATTGTAAAGCACGTTTTTGAACACTTTGAGAAATTAATAATAATGATCCATTGGAAGCTGGACCAGGAGATGTAGCCCAAGAGAGGGGTGAACTTCTTTATCATTTGTTGTGTTTATGTGCTTATGTTCATTGATTATGTTGTTGTTTATTTGTGTCTTAAATGAGTAAATCCTATTAATGATGTGTTGCAAAGTTGATCCATTTGCTTTTAACACATAAATTTTACTTGCAAATATTTTCAAGATTTCAAGTCTTCTTCATTTTTAGATCAGGGAGGTATTTGAAAAATTAAAAGAGTTTTCATGGTTGAGAGGCCCTATTTCACAAAACCTTAGCAAGAAGGCTTTAGAATAGGGAGTAGTTTTAGCTCAAGATATGGGAATTGTGGTAAATAAGAAGCTTCCTAAGGATTCATCTCCATCCACCTATGAGGGGAATAATACCCTTGGGGGACATCCTAGGTAGGTACATCTAGACAAACTACCTCAATTTTTTCAAGTCTTTGAATGGAAGGAGGCCTAGGTTTGGTAGGGTTTAAAGAGGGTACAGGTTCAGGGAGAGAGGGGGAATCCCATCTATCCTTATTTCAATCTAAATCCAAAAACGAGATATGAAATGGAAGACAAAATACTCTTGTGTTGATTTTATGATAAACTAATGCATTTTTTTTTTAATTTTCTTACTGTTAGCATAAACGGAACCATAACTACTGCAGCAAACCAAGATCATAAGAAGAATAACCATGCACAAGAACACTATCCTGGGAAACCCTTCTCAACAAGGGAAGAAAACCCAGTCAATTGTTTGTTATATTCTCAAGAGAAACACCTCCCACACCATCACCAAACCTAGCACACAAGAGGGTGTTGTAATTCTCACAATTTCAGACCACAACTTCTGAAATCATAAGATGACGCAATGATAAGTGTGTTTCCTCAATGGGGATTTGCCTTTATTTATATGAGACTTATCACATCAAATGATGTGTCTATTGGAACAATAAGGCCGAACTCAATAACTCAAAATATAATTAATAATTTCCATATTAATTATCTTTTACATTAATTATCGTTTACTTTATGGTGGGGTCGACATGTACCCTTTACATCACAAATAGGGTTACAGGTAAGTCTAACTCTTCGACAATATAGCAAGGGATCTCATACACCCACTAGTGCTCAGCCATTAGGGGCACATCCATCTATGCTCAGCCACAGGGATGTCCACATCTCTATCTTACTGCGTCTCACGGGAGAATCACACTCACTAGCGCTCAGCCACTAGGATCATGTTCACCTGTGCTCAGCCACAAGCACGTCCAACTCAACAGATCGCTTTCTCACTGCGTCTCACAGGAGAATCACACTCACTAGTGCTCATCCACTAGGATCACGTTCACTTGTGCTCAGCCAGAGGCACGTCCAGCTTAGCAGATCGCTTTCTCACTGCATCTCACAGGAGAATCATCTAGAGTATCACATCATCTCAACTCTCTGCACAAAGGAGACCAGTACATCATTTCATCTCTGTCTCAGAGAGAACGACACACCCAACTCATGGGCTTCCCCACATAGGGGCATACAACATGCAATCTCTGTCTCAGAGAGGAACCACACACCCAGCTCATGGGCTTCCCTACACAGGGGCACACAACATTCCATCTTCATCTCAGAGAGGACCGACACACCCAGATCATGGGCTTCATCACCCCACACAGGGGCACAACATTCCATCTATGTCTCAGAGAGGAACAACACACCCATCTCATGGGCTTCCTCACAAGTTGACTCACTCAGTATGTGTCCTGGAGGATGTCTCACACAGTTGTAATCATCAACACTCCCTCTCAGCTAGGGAGGCATTCTCCATCAGGCCAAGTCTCTCATGGAATTACTCGAACTTCGTTTTGGCAATAATCATCAACACTCCCTCTCATCTAGGGAGGTAATCTTCACCAGTCCAAGTCTCTCATGGAAGTACTCAAACTTCGTCTTTGGCAAGTCGTTTGGTGAAGATATCTGCAATCTACTCATGTGTAGGAGGGTACTGCACATGTATTGCTTTCCTCTGCACCTTGTCTCTGATATAACAACATTTTATCTCAACGTGTTTCAATCTATCATGAAACACAGGGTTCTCAGAGAGATTCACACAGCTCTGGTTATCACAATGAATAGTAGGATCCATCTCATAATAAAATAAGTCTATCATAAGTTTGTGAAGCCACATTGCTTCACAGACTGCCACACTCAATGATATATATTATTCTTTTGTGGTACTCAAGGCCACAAAGCTTTGTTTCCTGCTACACTAGGAAACCATGATAGACCTCAAGGTAAAACAACAACCGGACGTACTCTTCCGGTCCACTGTGCTCTCTGCCCAATCAGCATATACCTGCAAAGTCAAGTCTACACTTGAGGCATATCTCAGGCTATATCCAATTGTGCCTCATAGATATCTCAATACATGTTTCATTGTTATCCAGTGAGTCTGTCTCGGCTAACTCATGAATTGATTAAGTTCATTCAGTGCATAGAATACATCAGGTCTGGTGTTAACCAGATACATTAGTGATCCAATCAGCTGTGAATTAATCTCGTCTGAATCATCATCATTCATTTTCTTCAAATCCATCACCATCGGTGTAGGCATGGATTTGCATTATGTCATACTAAACTTATTTAATATCCCCACTGTATATTTTCCTTGACTTAGAAAAATCTCATCAATCCTCTATCATACTTCTTGTCCCAAGAAGTAGTGCATGATACTCAAATCCTTCATCTCGAAATCATAAGTCAAAGATTGTTTGTATCCAACAACAAGGCTCCCTGAATAAGTCACCAAAATTGGGCTCTCGTCACCAATAATGTAATAATATCGGTTTGGATCAGCAACACTCTTGTTGAAACCCAAACTCATCAAGAATCCATCCATCTTCTTGTACCAAGCATAAGGAGTTTGCTTTAGTCCATACATGGCTTTCTTCAACCTCTACACATGATATTTTTTGTCATATATCACGAATCTTTCTAGTTGCTCGATGTAAACTTATTCCTTAATCTCATCATTGAGAAAGGTTGTGTTTACATCCATCCGATGTAGTTCCCAACTCATGGATGATAGTACAGATGGAAGTGTATCGGGATATTGGATCAAATGTCTCATCATAGACAACTCCCTTTGTTTGTGGGAATCTTCTGGCTACAAATCTCGCTTTATGTCTCTTGACACTTCCATCAGATGTAGCTTCACCATGACAAGAATACTCAAAATCAATGATGTGGCTCATGGCTGAAAAGTAGCTTAAAGGTCTCTTTGGTCTCTCTTGCTCTCTTGGAATGTGCCTTAAGGAGCTGCAAGTCCCTCTGCCCCTTGCAGAGTTTGTTGAGCTTAGACAGGCCTTTCATGGCCTAATGCAATGTCTCTGGGAATATCTCCTGGAGCAACTGGATCAATAATTGTCTCCCTCTGAACTACTAAAGGGGAGAAGGTATTTGTTTTTTCCTCCTCCTCAAATATTTTTGACTCCCTTTGATTCAAGTGACTTCCTCTTAAGTTTGAAGGAAAAACATCTTCCTTTATTGTTAACCTGCCTGGAACAAGGAAACAAGACAAGAATATCTCGGAGATTCATGAGTACATCTCTAGAATCAAAACAATTTAAGCATGTTTGGCAACTGTCATCAAGGACTGATAAGATGCCTTATGTAGTTGCACCTCCGCAATATTGTAAGCCCCAACAGGTAGGGCTTTGTGAAAATAGCGTGAATTCTCGCCATGTGACTGGCAGTCGTAGACTAGTTCCATCGGAGCACTAACTATCAACTGCTCCGATTATCGGAGGACTTCCTTTTGGATTTGTCGAAGGCACCGGAGGTGTTGCCATTAACCTCGTCGATCTCATTCGGGGCACTTGCTCTTAACTTCGCTTATCACTTTGGAGAAATTGTTCTCATGTTAGCCGATAAATTCAGCAACGTTCTTCTCAACTCCTCCAATGCTTCATAACTCTAATTGTTGTGATCTAATTTTGAGTGGGTGTCAATTTGCATTATCTATCAAGAGGTATTCCACCCTTTTCTTCCCATATACACCTGAATTTAATAATCTGTCTGGAACTCGTCTTTTTTATTGAAGAGAGTTGTTATCAAAAGTAAAAATCCCGCCAATGTGAAATCATTCTGGCGGTACCTCAAATCCTTTGCATATGAGTTATCTCGTTCAGGTCTCGAACTTTCCGAGAAAATTCTCGTTCTATTGTTGATTTAATGGAATGATAATTTTCCCCACCTTTTTCACGAAATCATTGTCAGCAGTAGGGCCGACTCATAATCTCTTTTTATCGCTTGGTCGTCTCATGACATCATTGCGAGAATTAATGCACGAGTTGTGCTCTCTTTGCTCCCTCCAGCACGCCTCTTAACCTAATCGGGGAGATCGTTGTGCTGACAGTATACGATTTAGCAGTGTGGACGAGCAGCATGCGAATTTCTCTCCTCTTATGGGTAGAACAACGTTCCATCTCGCTGTATGTGGGTCGTTTTGAAAAGGGAAGGTGAATGGATAGTGGGGCGTCCCCTCCACGTAGGTGGAAAACCCTAAAGATGCACATCCTCTGTGTAAATCGTGTGGCAGGTTAAAACCCTAACATTTGTAAGTTTTGTGTAAACGTTGGGTGTGCGCCAGTTACAAATCATATTGCTGAGATCGTTGGAATGCCACGGAAGAACAAAGAGATACAGGTGCCATTTCCATGTTTATACTGATGAAGTAGCGTTGTAATATGATGGCCTGCGATTTTCAATTGACGGTGATATGGTGAACCTCTCTGCGCTGACTTTAACATTTCGAACTCCCAGACTGCAAACCCGTGGCTTCATCATCCCACTCCCACACAGGAGCACAACGTTTCATCTCCGTCTCAGAGACCAACAACACACCCGGACACGAACAACACACCCAAACTCATGGGCTTCCTCACAAACCAACTCATTCAGTTTATGTCACGAAGGATGTCTCAAGCAGTTGTAATCATCAACATGTTATTGATGGGCACTTACATCATGCTAAGCCTAAAGGAGTTTTTGTCTTAATTTCCATTACTCTAATTGTTTGAGTTTTGGGTAGTCCCTGGACAAAATAGGCCCTTAAAAGTATTGTGGAACTCCATAATATTGATTCATGAAGCTATGGGTGAAAGGCCAAATATCTTGGGTGAATTAGCCAAACCATTAAGGAATTGAGAATTTATATTTGTTGGTAAGTGGAGGAAAAGATCATGAATACTTTTTAACTCTATTTTAATCAATTCAAGTATAGGTATGGATATCTTCTTTTAGGAGTTGGGGGAATTGTTCATATTAATTAACATACATGGTCTTTGTGAAGATAGAGTGGCATTTTCGAAGGGTCTTTATTCTCAAGAAATAATGAGGCGGGGGATTTAATCTTAGGAGGGAACCTAAATTTCACCTTAGGTAGAGATCTCTTTGAAGAAGTGCATCGCACCTAGATCCTTTGAATGGTTTCTTTGAGAGAAATGGTAATATGTAGGGTTGATTGATGTTGAACCTATTAAACTCACTCCAACTTGGAGGAATATGAGGTTGGGGGATACCATAGTAGCAAATGGATAAGTTTCTTATATCATATGCTTTAGCCTATGATCAAATAAGGATAAGACAATGGATTGCAATAAGCGGGGATTTTAATCACCTGCTATATTTAATTGAGTTGGAAAAGAAGGGAAAAAATCCTCCAATTCCTTTTCAGCTCAATCTGACATGGCTCGAGGAAGAATAGTTTCACAATTTAGTTGAAGAAAAATGGATCCCTTATGATGCCTCCCTCAGGGAATCAAAAAGTATTCAATTTGAAGATGATTTGAAGGCTATTAAGAAGGATTTTTAAACCTCACCCATGAGAAAAAGGTTAAGGATGATATATAATTTTGTATGTGGAAAGAAAACTTGAGTAGTTACTATGTGGTGACATAGTTGGATTTTCCAATGAGTCTTTTAAGGGACAAATTAGGGACTTGCAATAGAAAAAAAGGAGATTGTTTGCTAATTAGGAAAACACATGGAGGCTTAAAAGTAGAGCATTGTGGCTTTCAAAGGTTGACAATATTACAAGATTTTTCCATCAATATGCCAACCATAGGAAAAATGTAAATACAATTTGTGAAATTGAAAGGGAAGATAGGTCCTCGGTTCATAGCTTTGAGGACATTACTCAACAAGGGGTGGAATTTTTTATACGAATATACAAGGAGGAAGAAAAACTAGTACAAAATGGGCAATTAGTGACTACATGACCAAAAAATTTAGTCACGACACTTTTTTAAAGTTAAATACTACCAAATTTGAGCAATTTTAAGTGACAACTAAAATGACTAACTTAAATGACTAATTTAGTCCAAGGATAAAAATACGACTAGATAACAACTACATGAATATGAATTAGTAGTATTTATGTCAATTACCACTACCGCCAATTACTAGAAATGACACCGACCTATATGAATTAGTAGTATTTCTAGAAATGACCACTACCTCCAATTAATTGAAATGACACTGACGTAATTAATTATATGAAACAGATAATTAATGCTTATAGTGCTAGTTCTTTGTTTCCCTTCATTCCATTGGAGAAATTTACATAAATAGTTTCCAAATAACCCCTTACTTTTGTTGTTATTGTAGGGATCTAACCATCTCACAAAGAATCTGTAAGATTCAATTATGAAATCTAGAATAAGATGAATCAATATCTTTATCTCATGGGTTGGTTAGATTCAATGGAAAAGTCTTTAATGTATCCATTTATTTCTACCACCCCAAAGTCTAAAAACAACAAAAATTTACAAGGATTAATGCATTTGAGACCCATTCTCCTCATAATGTGAACTTGAATGACACTATCCCTTTCTCCCGTGTCTATTGTAATACCTCGGTTTCAATCCACAGAATTAGCGGTGCATTTTTGTTTATATGATGAAAGACGTACCAATATTCCCACAGCCTAAGTATGTGGTTAAAGAAGCATACTTTATTGAAAATGCATAACTTTCTAAAAGAAATATTTTTCAAACCCTATAGTTATGGATTTGCATATAGTTAGAAGAGGGTGGCCCCATCATCTCAGAAAGGAGAAACTCATTTTTAATTTTACACAAAGTGATTAACTGTAGCATAAGCCCCTTTTGACACACGACCTTTTTAAAACTTCATTGTGTCTTTTATAAGTGTGTCTCCCTAATGACATCATCTTTTGTGATTGATAGCTTCACTTTACCATGATGTTTAAAATTGATCTAAGGGGATGCACCTCTCTTTTCCATGATTAAAACCATGGTCGATACACCTCTCTTTGCCATGATTAAAACCATGGTCGATACACCTCTATTTTTCATTATTAAAACTATGATCGATGCATTGTAGTTAATAAATTACTAACAGATAATTTTTTCAATGGATATGCATATAGTTTGAGCTATGAATATGTCTAAGGATCCATATGTGAAAATTTTCAAATTCATGTAACCATCTGAAGGGTGTAGTTGGTGCCCAACAAACATTTGTCGGGAAGGAGGGCATTTTCAATGTTTGAGAGGTAATTTTCTGTGTGATTTGGTTGAGGAGAGGGGCTTTGGGGATCGGCCTGAGGGAAGGGGTTTGAATGTTTATTATATGTTGCAGGTGCCTTGGAAAGAAGTTCCATAGAGAGAACATGGAGGATTTTGAAAATGCATATAAGGAAATCACATTTGGTAGTTAATTTGGAGTTGAAATCCCCTACAGAATTGGCACAAGTTAGCATCAAATATTTCGAAAAATTATCATTTAAAGAATCAACAAAGGTTAGTTAGAACATGAATGTTAAAATCTTTGTAGATTTTAAGTAAAATGACCTTTTGTTCACTTATGAAGTAGAAAAAATGTGGTCAGAGGAAATGAATCGGTCTGGTAACTCCAAACATTTTATTTTTTCTGATTCATTGACTCGTATATAATGAAGATCAATATGAAAGTGATCAACCGAAATGACCGACAGAATGTAGAAAAAAAATCCCTGGTTGAGATTTAGATTGATGTAGACCCATTTTACACTGTTAAAAAATTCTTGCAAAATTGTGTGCTTGCCCGGCTTGGCTCGCTACGAATTAATTGCTCAGGTTGACTTAGGATCAAAACATCTTCAAACAGTATGTCCATATGTTTGTTCCATAGGTCTCATATTTAAGATATTGATGAGAGATCTATCTATGATATGATTTCCATACAACTGACCAAGATCATATTTGTCCAATGATTCATATTTTTCTATATCCAGCATTAGTCATGTTTGAGGCAGTCATGTCCTATATAGATGGCATGTCTATGTCCAATCAAACTACACAAAACCATTGGATAAATAACCTCCCATCCAGATTGTATGAGCAGAACGAAATGAATACATATTATTAGCAGGTGCTTAACACCAAATAACAGAGATACACTAAAACTGGTTTTCTATTCAATAACGAAATAAGCTGAAACTGTAAAATGCAGCGGAAACAAGCTTGTTGGAATGGTGGTAGCTTATCTCTGACAAGAGATGTGACAGAAGCACGCATTTGCAAGAAGAAAATTACAATGAGGCTCTGAAGGAATTTTTACAATAATAAAGAATGCCAAAAACCCTAGACATCAAAAAACCTAACCCTAGGAGATGAAGTGCCAAAATTCATGTGGGCCTCGTTTGGGTAAGTTAGTACATCAACTTCCCGAGGTCGTAACTTTTGCATACGATCTCCTTTTTAGGCGTGTGACAGCCCGTTGGAAAGGTATCGTCGAGGATATTCATTTTTGGGGCTCAATCATTCCTTTGGCTATCATTGAGGAGCTTGATCCCGAAAAACCTTCATTTAGGCCCTCAAAATGGCCCCGAAAGTTAAAATTGCTAAAAATAGTAAATTGCCAAACTTGTCAGAAAACTGTTTTGAGCCAGTTGGAAAAGGTGGGTGGCCACCGATATCCATCTGGATCAATCCTCCTTCCTTAGGAAGAAATGGTCTCCATTGCGTTGAGGTCCCCCATCAGATGAGGAAATTTCTGTTGAATTTGGCCCCGAGTGAGCCACTTGCCTTGGTGTAGGAGTCGCCCTACTTTGACGACTCAATAAAGTTGGATCCTTTGTTTTCGAGTGCCCTTGATATTTTTGTCCACAATATGATCATTGGATTCCTGTTGTATGCAGTCGGGGTTGAGATCTGTTGGTGTCAGTTGTTCTGTTACTTCTGAGGTGTCCAATAATGGTGGGAAATAAGGGCGAAGGAGATCCACGTTGAACACTAGGTGCAAGCCAAGGAAAGGAGGAATGTTGAGCTCAAAAACATTATCCCCCATGGCCTTGGTGATAGTGTACGTCCCATAACAGAGTGGGCGAAGCTTTCGATGGGGTCCTGTAAGGTGTTCTTTCTGCAAGTGCAACCAAACTTTGTTGCCCACCTGAAACTTATGTGGCACCCAATGTTGATCATGGCGATGTTTGTACTTGTCATTGGACTTCTGTAGGATATCCTGAACCTGTTGGCGGATGTGTTGGATCCACTCAATGAACCGGGTGGCTTTGTCAGCTTCAGTTGGAGCAGGAGATGAGTCGGTCGAGGTGACCGCAAGGGGAAGTGCAACATCTATGGGACCCAATGGTTGGAATCCCAACCCCACTTGAAAGGGGATGTGGTCGGTTGAGCTATGCAGGGC
>SNQJ01S0013074.1:500817-520596 GCA_010110895.2 Picea sitchensis | reverse complement strand
TGTGTGTGTGTGTGTGTGTGTGTGTGTGTGTGTGTGTGATGCATCGGTGCATATAAATATGGTTGATGCCCCGGTGTGTCTTAAGTTACTATATGCACCGCGATCTTATTTTTTTTAAATTACGTAATTTTACACACCAGGGTATCAACCATATTTATATGCACCAGTGCATCAACTATATATATAGTGCATCAACCATATTTATTTGCATCGGTGCATATAAATATGGTTGATGCCCCGGTGTGTCTTAAGTTTTTTTTTATTATTATTTGGTTAGCTAAATATCCCTGATTTGCGGGATTGGCCTATGGCTGAGATTCCACAACCCAAGGGCATCTAATCCGTTAAAATCACCCAATGATCGCACCCAGCCTAGACCGCACCAACCCTTAACATGGCTAGATTTGAGGTGTCCCCGAGGTTTCGAACCGGTTACTTCACTTACAGAGTGCCTTAACAGCGCACTCCCTCACCGACTGCTCTACACCATGGGGACATCCGGTGTGTCTTAAGTTATTATACGCACCAAGATCTTCTTCTTTTTTAAATTACATTATTTTTATATATGATGATTCCTAGTTTTTTTTTTTTCAATAAGATTTCGAAAATTCCAACGGACAAACAAGGGAAAAACCAAAACATGTCAAAAATGTAGAAGAAGATAGTAAAATAAATGAACATAAGTGTATCGCAAGAGGATTCATCCCAACTACAATGTGCATTAGAGGTATGTAATCATTTATTTGTTCTTTTATGTACATCAAATTTCATTATTACATGAAATATTATTTTTCAATTGTTTTGTTGCAAAAAAAAAAAACCATTCAACACATAAGACAAGACGACGAGGAAGAAAAGGGTTCATCGTAAACTTTGTGAGTATTTAGGTTTTCAACCTTTCTTAAGATTTCATGTTTGTTGTGATCTTTATATTTAAATAATAAATTTACACTTGTCCATGGATGTCTTCTAGTAGGTGTTAACATACAAAGAGGAGCCAACCCATGAATTATGGGTTGTGAGTATATGTTGAAGTATGAAAGTTTAATTGAACAATTTGTAAGTAGTTATGTTGTTTAACTTCCCTTGTTTTATAATTAATGAAACAACAAGAAAAATTTATATTGATTATATCGAATGTGCTTTGTCATGTCGTATTAAACATGCAGGAAACAAAGTACGGAATGCAACCAACATAGGATATTTTGAGAGAATGCATGAAGCATGGCTTTGAAAGAATGTGTATTGTTTATGAAATACTTGGTGCTAAGGTATTTTTTTTATTTACGCAATCATGTATATATATAATAGTTTATTTCTATGTTTGTAGATAGAAGATGAAGGGACAGAACATAAGAAACAGGTCGATCAAGAAAACATTACGTTAAAAAACCAAAGTACAATATCGCCTACAAATGATGGAGAAATGAAGCATGCACACAGCTCGAGCGATGACAACAATTATACTGATGAATGACGATCAATATAATTGAATGTTACTGCAAGTTGTATGTTTTGGAATATTTGTCTCTGAAAATCAAGGATTGTGTTTAATGTACTCGACATATTGTCCCAATTGCATGAGGACATGTTACCAATAAGTGTAACAATTACATATTTGTTGAAATTTGATTATTGTGGACCTTCACATTGTCCATTTTTGTATGATTATGTGTCACTTATTCATATATAATAAAATGGGTTTCTTATTTCATTGCATTGTCGAATATTGTAAAATGTTGTGTTCGTGAATAATTAATATGTGGATGATTTACATTGTTACAAACAACAGAGGTGTAATTCTTTGGATAATGCATTAATGCAATCATTGTATCAAAATTCCATAACAATAATATAAAACAATATTATTATAAAAAAATATTTGATTTTGAAATGATTAATTTAAAATTTGTAAAAAAACAATTAATTAAAATATATACATATCAGTGCAATATATTCTTTTGAAGTCACTAGACAATGTGTGTCATAATATAAAAAGTGGTTCATATTGAGGAGTCATACGCACTAGTGCACATTAATAATAATAACACATCGATACTAACTATTGAGAAAACACATTATTCTATAAATGATATAATGTACAATCATATTTATCGTTTCAAAATTGTACGGTGCTCATGTTTAAAATATACACTGGGGCACTAAATATAATGTACGCATCGGTCTGTTAATTTTTTATATGCACCGGGGTTCTAAATATTATTTACGCACCGATGCTTAGTAAAATTAATGGCGTCGACATCTCACCTCAAATATTTGAAATTTCACTACCCTTTGGTGCACATGGTAAAACAAACATCAGTACGTACTAATTATACAAGCACCGAGGTGCACACTATATTAAACGCACCAAGCCTCAGGATAACTTGATCGCACTGGTGCTCAATATAACGTAAACGCACCGGTGCATACAAAAACTAAAACGCATTGGTGCTTCATATGTAAACAAGGCAGAACCGATGCATAGAAATTATAAGAGCATCGGTGCTCTTCATACAACAAAAAAGGTGGAACCGATGTGCAATAGTTATAAACACACATGGGTATTTGTATTATATTAATGTATCGGGCATTTGTATTATATTAACACACCTAGGTAGGTTTTTCAAGACCGCGCCAGTGTGTTATGACAATAACAACACCGGAAAAAAAAACCTCTACCCGCCCAAAATTTTTTAGTTATATAGAACATTCATTAAAACCTATGCATTCAATAGAGGAGGTTGTAGCAAAGGTTTTTTTGAATTTTTTTCCAAATTTTGTAACACTAAATCCTCTGTGAAAACCTCCACTAGAAGGTGTCCTCCTTTTAGTGAATATGGATCTCCATCACAAAGGTAGTCAAAATGACTTCCTTCTTCCCAAGATTTGTGGAGGAGGAGGATAATGAAATATTTCTAGAGGCAGTCTCAAAAGAGGAGCTTCAATCTATGATGCATAGTTTCCAAAAGGATAAAAGTCCTAGTCTAGACGAATGGACAATTAAATTTTTTCTAGGTTGTTAGGAGGTGTTAGAAGATGACCTTCTAAGGGTAAATAAGGAACCAAGGAGCATCGAAAAGATGTTAACATCTTTCAATTCTACTTTTATTATCCGTATTCATAAGAATGGTAATTCGAGCTCTTTTGAGCAATGTAGGTCCATTTCTCTATGTAATTGTATATGCAAAATCATAGCATTTAGGGTGAAGAAGACTATTTCTAATTCACTTTTAAAATAGAAGTTCGGTTTCCTTTCTGAGAGGCAAATCCATGAGGAAATAGAGGTTTCATAGGAGGGATTGCAAGCTATGAATACTAAGAACCTATCCATTGTTGGATGGAAATGGAATTCGATATAACCCTTAGAGAATATTTAAACACCAAAACCACCAAGAACAACAACATAAGTCTAATTCTTTCAATGCACTCAAAAAATATGCAAAACCTAAAATAATAATTAGATGAATAATATCTCATTGGTGAGTGGGTGCATTTTCCAACCCTTTTGTTGTTGAATATGCCAAGTGCATTTATCATCATTGTGGATAGAATAAACATGTGACAAAATAAATCTTCTATTGGACATGTGAGACACACTTTTTTGCTACCATTATTGTGCTATTATGAGTCTAGGCATGGGCATATCGATCATTTTTTCCCATCATAAAAGGTTCCTTCACAAGCATATTTATCAGATGTCTTAGAGAATGAGAGAGAGAGAATTTTACCATGAATAGAAACCAAACTTGCAAGTTGTGTTTGTCCACTTTTGCACTATATGGGAATACATATTTTGAAAAGTTATCAATTATTAGAAAACAAACCAATTCTATGTTAATAATCTAGGTGTTTTTAAGGTTTTTTTCTCCAACGAATTTTCTAACATGATGAAGGATATGGAGTAAGGCTGAGGAGAAAGGAAAAGTGAGGGGATTGGTGGGATTACTTGCCAAGGACCAATTAGGGCTAGTATTGTAATCATATGTGGAAATTAATGCATTGTTGGACTCTTAAAATGGAACACTACTAAAGACTATTCATTTCTCTCGAGGATTTTTACCTTAAAATCATTTTTACCCTACAATTAACCATAAAAAAAATTCACATCAAATGGGAATTGACTTGCCATTTTAGGTTTCATATCTATCATATTGGACTCTAGATCCTCTCATAGGTATGCTTTCTCACTTTCAAACATAAATGGTTTAGCTCCACAATCTCCTCCTTTAACCCTCAAGTGTGCTCCTCCTCACAAGTAGATGGGCTCCACACTATGGATATGTATCCTTTGCAAAACCTCCTTCCTCCTCTGGTGGTCTCTATCATAGGGATATATTCATCTTAATCATCTAGTGGGGTCAATCTAATATATAGTCGAGGATCACATGATCAAGAAAACTCCCTCCATTTCCATTTCAGTTTCCTAGAGAAAATCAGGTATGAGGTGCATACTTCCAACTTAAGAGTAGGTAAGGCTTGATGTTGATTGATTTATGTTATTTAGGAGTGTCCCTACAATTTTTTAAGAAAATTTTTTGCTACTTCATAATATTTTGAATCGAGTAAATATACCCAACATTCTTTTTGATTGAGTAGTTTCTAGAATAGAGAAAGGGACAAACCCAAGTAGGACCAAGTATACAGTTTGTTGGCAGATGCCACTCTGTAATATAGCAATCATAAATTTGGTTTCTTATACTTTATTTTTTTAATTGGTGGATATAGGGATCCTATTTCACTAATTTGGAATGATACATCAATCTTGTCACTAGAGGGCCTTCATAATTAGGGAGCCTTCAATCTTGGTCAAATTGTGGTCGCATCTCCAAAAAATTGGTCAATATTTTTAGCCAACCTAGACAAAAAATATCCATTATCACAATGTTGGTGATTTTTGACATTGTATTTACTTTGAATAGATCATTTGTAAATTATTATTGTATTCCAAACATAGCAATCGTAGAGGAAAGGCTTCTACATGTAGAGACCATGGAAATCCATTATGTATTTATTTTACATATATTAAATTCATTTGTTGGTTTAAATTTTATAGGTATTATAAATTTATTTATCTAAAACGTGACTAGAAACACTCAACATTAAGTGTGATCTAAACATTAAGTGTGATTTATGCATGCATGAGGTCCAACAAATATTATTTTCCCTAGCAAGTCAAGGATGAGATCAAGAAGGAAGAAGCTAGATAATCTAGTGCATAAAACCCAACTCAATCACCATGTTTAGTGTTTTTCAATATAATAACTAGAGTAACTAAGCCAACCTAATGCTTTCAACACGAAGAAGATAGGATGGATAGAGTAACATAATAAAGGAGTTTTCACTAACTTAAGGGGAAACATTGAACACATAAAAATGCTTATGTATCTATAACTTAAAATTATGAGTTTTTTTTTCATACATGTACAACTTATACCTTGTTTTTAAGTATTTAGACCAATCTTGTGAGTAGCCAAGATAAAGAACTAATCATGTTCATTAAAACTCACATGTGCTTTCCATTATAAGTGCCTTTGTATATGTGTAACTTGAGATATGGTTAAATGATACATTGGTATATGTAATTAGGTATCTCACCTCCATAATCACATACATCTTGTAGCATAATTAGTTCATAGTTTGTCTCCAAATATTACGTATGTATCATTGTGTTATGTATGCAACCTTAATTTTCTACATACGTTAGAAATTTGTGTGTTTACCATCATATAGAGAATCATTTTTTCTCTCAATTTATTTTGGTTTTCACTTTGTCTAAGTCTTTATTGCAAGTTTGTACATTTTTTTGTTTCTCGTATATTTTATTTGATATAATCATCTCCCTCATACATGATTTATATTTTCTCATTAGCCATTTTCTCCAATGTGGGACTTGGTATATAACTGTTATTAGATTATTATTTGGACAAGACAAATTATTGGACTAACATAGAGAGAGTGTGTTGAAATTTTCCAATGTTGGAGATTTAATGCAAAATAGAAAATTTCACCTCTTTGACTAAAGGTTTCTCATATCTTAACCCAATATTTTAGGCAATCTACGGATAAAATATACCAAATTGTCTAGATAAGTTCCATCCCTAAGGGGCAACCTATCCCACATAAACCAAATTTGAAAATTCACTTTTACATAAGTAAAACAACAATTATAATAGAAGCAAAACAACCCTTGGGTTCTTCAATGTTGATATCAAGTCTCTCAACAAATTGTCCTTTTTCTTATGTCAAATCAACACGACATATATAGTTGTAAATAACAATACATGAAGGAATATATTGCTAAAAACAAAATCTAGAAATCACATAACTTTTGTATCACTGAAAATTTCATTAATATGCTCAAGATGAAGTTCATGTACATACCATAGCCTTCTCTTAAGGATAGTATAAACCACTAGCTCTCCAAAACCCTGGCAAGGGAAAATAATGAAAACCCTAGCTCAACCAAGGAGCTCCAAGATACAAGAATCACTCCAACAAGTCCTCCAAGGCAAGACGTCCTCCTCTCTTCGTCTTCTCCACCAAATATACCCTATGGTATTATCACAAAATCTTAATCTCAAACGTCCTAGGGATAAAACCTATCTATAGATTTGCCAGATTCTATGAGATACTCCAAGAAACCCTAGTGACTACAAGAGAGCGAGAGATAAAGTAAAAGTCAAGGGAAATAGAGAGAGAGAGAGAATATTAGTGTTCACTCTTCTCTAGGTCACATCTCAACTCAAGAGTGAATATGAGAATGAACACAATGATGTGATGGTAATTCCCCATGTCTTCTTCTTCATAAGAGCTAACCCTAGCCACAAGAGCAATCTCCAAAAAAACATCATCCTCCCATGCATTGATTCTACTAGGATTTCCTCGTGTAGACTAGTGCATCACTCCAAGAAGATAAATACAAAGAGAAGATTATGATGATGATGAATGAGAATGAATCTCACCTTCCTCTATATATATAGGAGGTAACGGAGGCCAACAATACAATGTGGACCTAATCCCTTACAAGAAATCTACAACAAACACTTGTGGGCCCACACAAGTGAAATGCTCCACTCCAAAGTACACATGTCATGATCCAATGTGATGTCATACATAATAAGGGATCCATGATGATGTATCTCCACACCTCTCTCGCACAAGCCTCCATGGACTCTATCAATCCTTCTAAGCCATGTACTCCATTGGGTTAGTTATCCCTACAAGAACACTATCATAACCCAGTCATCCTGAGACAACTCCAAGCCTCCAAACAGGAATCCAAGCTACCACATGTTGTCTAGGGCCTAATGTTATCCTCTATGATGCACAATACTCCTCCTCCCAAGTAGGTAATTCTTGGGATAAGTGAATCTCTCCATGTGGCCATCATGAAGGGCATCCCCCAAGTTGTCGAGAGAACTTCAACGTCCTAGGGAAGAATACCAATATAGCACCTAAATGAGGTCAAGCAATCATTGAGTAAGTTTTATCCATCATGAAAATCCATCATGTATCGTCCCCCATGTGTTAATCCATCTCGAACAATCCAAGGGTTGAATGTACACCATGTACCCAAGTCTCATGAAGCACCCCAAAACATGGTGTAAACACTTTCAAAGTAACCCCAAAATCTAACAGAGAGTCCATTACTAAATTGAGGAAATTATTGGTCATATGTTAATTGAATTGAGAATAGAGGAATAAACCAAATAAGAACACACACAATTTCTTTCATTTTGAGAGAAAGGCATAAAATAGGTCCCAATCAAAAAATTTAATCTTCAAACCAAAGTGGCATGTATGTTGATGTATAGAGAATGTCATTTAGAGAAATATGGACATCTAGTTGTCATGTAACTGAGAATATTGACTATGGTTTTCAACTTTTTTTTGCAAGCAATACAACACATGGATAGGAGGCATTAATTTTCCAAGTTGCATAATGTCCTTTTGAATGGATGTATGTGAAAATATATAGTATAATTTTCATTTTGAAATAACCATGGATGCATGAACTCCCTACCTATCCTATATTTGGAATTGAATTGTTGTTCTTTTGAATGCATGTTGAAGGAAGGACATCAATTAATTTATTTGGATTTTATTGTAAGTCTTTTAAACTATTATGTTAGTTATACATATATATRCAAGAAGTTTGTTAGTGAAATGATCGACAACATTTGACAATGCCATGTATCCCATTTTCTATTATGACCATGAATACATCTTTCCATACACATTTCTTGCTTTTGTTGGATAATAATGCAAAATGGCATATGCTCTTAGGGTCGTGTCCAATGTTTTATAAATTTATAAAGATTACCCCTATAGATTGTTGGAAAGAAATTAACAACAAAGACCAAGCACAAGTAGAAAGAATAAGAAAACACCATTGTTTGAGAGTAGGCCAATACTCCCTTCTCCCATAGATATGAATCTTTTGTAGATATAATGAAGTGTTTTAATGAGATTGTTGCAAAAGAAAATCCATATACAGTACTGATCATGATGCAACATACAATGTAAAGAAACAAAAGGTTGGTTTCTTGTTCATTGTTTATTACAATCATTTCAATTTATTGTTTCTTATTTCTTCCCCCAATGGACATAATATTGTCTTGAAAATTTAACTAATATCACTATTTAATTGTTCGAAAGTAGGCGAAGATGCCCTCATCCCATAGATCTAAGTCTTCCAGAGATATACAAAATCATGCCACTGAGACCATTACAAAGGAAATATCCATGCATATTGATAATGATGCATGCTCTATAGTGAAACAAAAGGTGGGGTTCTCATTCTATATTTATTACAATCCTTTGAGTTAATAATTTCTTATATCTTCCTCCAATGGATGGAATCTTATCTTACAAACTTAACTAATAGCACACCATTGTCTGAAAGTTTCCCAAGATGCCCTTCTCTCGTATATTTGAATCTTCCAAAGAAACATGGAAGTGTGCCAATATAATTATTTCAAAGGAAATATTCATCTATATTGATAATGATTCATGCTCTATAATGAAACAAAGGTGGGTTTCTTGTGCTTCCATTATTTCAAGTCTTTGGTTTTGTTTTTTTTCTTACCATTTCAAAATCAATATAATATTATGTCTATACATACATTAATGTAATGTGGGTATAATCAAGTAGATATATTTTAGATCTTTCTTTTGATGGTGATAATAGTTCTATTGGGAGAGGGGAAGGAGGATAAAGTATGAGATCAACTACAAGTGATCATTATAGGGGGGGAATTTGAAGAGGTATAGACTATTTTTGCACTCAAGGAGGGAAATGTTATTATGAGAATGAGAGCAAGGATGGTATGGAGGTGGCAATGCAATTCAAGCATATTGTCAAGAAGTGGAACCCCAACCCACTTCTTGAGTTGGACATCAATTTTGTACTTAATCGGCACGTATATCACATTTATCCATACTCAATACATGGGTTAGGACTATTTTACATGGATTGTGTAAACATTCCATATAAACGCAATGTTGGCCTGATGCAAAATGTTGGCCAATTGTATAAATATGGAGATTGGATGATCTTAACCAACTATGTGAAGAGAATGTGGATATATGAACTTTCAAAGAATTATAACTATAGAAAAATAAAATTATTAAAATAAAGGAGCATCTATCTATATTGATGGAAGGCCAACAACTTCAGAAATTTTGTGGGGTTTATAAAATAGTACTTAACACCCAAAACAATGAACAAAAAGCACAATTGTGTGTCTAAGGACTACAAAGTAAATTGGATTGTGGTTTGTCCAATGAGAACAATAAGTCTCGGCGTAGAATTATTGATAGGCTATATTTTGAATAAAGTATAATTCGACCTTGTTTAAGTTATTACACTATAAACATTAATTTATATTGGCCTTGTCGCCTCATGTAAAACACTTTACCATTAGTGTGAATATCAATGTTGTTTAATTCCTTCTTTATAGATTACTTTATGCAATCATTTTAGAGTTAATTTTCAAGTGTCTAAGCATCATTAAAGAATTAATTATAAAGTGTACATGCTTCTTCTTTCTTTCCAGTGAAAAAAAAGCAAGTATTTTTATTCAATATAGACAAAATTACATCAGTAGATGGCCCTGGAATTCATGTGGCTATATAGTTCGTACATGTTCCAACATTATAGGCAAGCTTAATCAAAATCATAGACAAGTAATATACTAGGTACATAAATAGGGTCGAACAAAAAAGTAGCCCATTTCCAACATCCAAAAGATTCAAAAAAGAGTGTTTAATATATGTGGATGTTTCCTGAAAAATTTGGCTTAGATTCCATAAATCACAAGTGATTTTTAGTCAGATAGAGACCCAATAGGTTTGAAGGAATTATAAGGAGCCTTGTGGTCCCTTTCCCAGACTTTCCATACTCCTTGGTCCAAGATCAATTCAACTTTTGAAATTTGGTCCACTTCCTCTTTCTAGTTGTTGTAGACATGTGTAAAAGAGATATGAGAGAAGAAAGGAAGTGATCCTTTGATGTCATCCAACAGAGACTGTAGTGTGTAGTTAGGAAGATAGTGAGTGCAATTCATGCAATTTAGAACAAACATTGAGTCCCTATAAATAGTTAGCTAGGATATTCCTTTTTCTTCGGCTAATAGAATCAAGAGATTTATAGTCATGAATTCATTGAAATAATTTGTAACCTCACCCGAGCTTGTTGCGAAAGAGATTATGGAGTCCTCGATAAGGTAAATAATTCCCTAGATCCCCCTTTTTTCAGTGTACCCTAGGAAGCTCCATCAAATAAATTACAGGGAAGGATTTTATGTATAGATGGCACCAGACGGATTGTAGGATGTGGTTGGTGTTTGGTTTGAGGAAAAAAATCTAGAATTGCTAAAACATTCAAGGAAGATCGAGAAGAAGAGGGTTTTAATCCTTCAACGGTAGCGTGGTTTCGTGCTAGCCAGATTCCCCAAACGGTGATCATAGTAATTTCTTTAATGTTAGAAGATTTTGGATCATCCATCCAATTTTTCAACATTGGTTTGATCGTCTCTCCTCTCCACTGATCTGTGAAGTTATCCCTAAACCGAATAGGAGAAAGGGAAATTTAAGAATATATGTGAAGTAGTTTCTATGTCTTGTTTACAAAGGGGACATCTTTTAGGGCCCACAAAATTTCTTTTTTGTAGGTTCTCCCAAGTGGGAGCTTTATTTAGGAGAAGAAGCCACATGAAAAAGTTTTATTTTTCTGGGAATTTTTTCTTCCAAAGGATTTTTCCCCTCCATTGGGGTGGAGATAGAATATTGGCTAGCGTTAATGCAGAATATCCATGTTTTGGATCGTAACCCCACCGTCGTTGGATTGAACGACTAGATTGAACAGCCTTCTTGGTCCATAGGATATACCAGTGAGTTTTTTAAGTTATTTAGATAGTCCAACCAGTGAGGAGAATGAATTTGTTCCAAACCTACATMTTGCCATCCTAGCCAACGAGAGTGGCATGTTTTCRTATCTCTTTGATGAATTTGGTGTCGAGAGGAGAAGTCCCCTTGATTTAAACTATGAATGAGGGGATCTGGTAAGATGTTCTTGTTGCATCCAKCCCAAGGATATTTTTTGATGAGGAYGTTATATATGTTTCCTACTTTCCAGATGATCCCTTTACCAATTAGATAGAAAGMATTTACCGTAKATTTCCGGACAATCAAACCATTTTGTGAGGTTTTTTGTGGCTTGTGGATCCAATCAATAATTGATTATATGGGGAAATATTTCTCCTTTGTGACCTATAGCCATAAACTTGAGCCATCTATAATTCCCCAAACATTCTTGGCTACTAGATCTTGAGAAAAAAGATGTATGTTTTTAACCCCTGTCCACCAAGTTTTTTTGGCATTGCAAGGCATTTCCAAGAAGCCAACACAAGAGATTTTTCGTCCTTTGAGCCAGACCATAGAAATTAATTAGATGATTCACTAAATTTTCCTATAACACCTTTTGGCAACCAATCTAAATAAGTTGAGTAGACTGGGATTGCTTCCAGAACTTATTTTATCAATACTAGCCTCATGGCTCTGGAGAGACATCGACTACACCATAAGTGTAGTCATTTTTCCACTTTGGAAAGCAACCAAAGCCAATCCCATATAATGTAGTTGTTCTCCTTTAGGGAAAAACCCTAGATACGTCATACCTACTCCAATATCCTTTACCTATAAGTCAAGGACCTCAGAGATGTTTTACTTCTCCTAGGCTTGTTATCGCACAATTTGTAGCTTGGGAAAATACCAACCCAAGTCACAAAGGTGAGACAACTACAAGAGTACCTACCCACTGTCACCTTAGATAGACACTACCCTCACTTTAGTGATGATGAAATCACCACAAGGGGGGAATCCTGGTGACCCTAGGGGGATTGAGATGGAAAGTGTAAGAAAGATCTATGGACACCCCTATAGGTCAATACCGGAGAAGGAGTAAGGCTTGAGAATAATTCTTGTAGATGGAGAATGGTTTCCAAGAGTTGTGTACCTACAAAACAATGTTAGCCCTGCCCAAAACAAGACAAATGATAGATATAAAAGCCTTAAACCAAAGAGAATCAAGCAAGAAACCTTGCTGCCCCAAATTGCATCAGTATGGAAATATATAGATCAGAAATAAATGTTGTCAACAGCTGCAAATTTAACCATCCAAAATCTAGTTCAAGATATCAGAAATAAATCTGGCAATGACTAGCCAAACTTCCAATGATTAAAGCAAGACTTTGGTGGTGATTAGTGGTTGTTATGTGATGTTATCAGAAAGTTTTTATGATAGCCAAGTGGATGTATCAAAAAAATTCTACAGCAGCAATATCTAACTATAGAAATCAACAATTAAACCGTCCAAATGATAGCCAATAATTAGTAGAATAGTAATCTAGGTTCACAAGTAAATTTCAGTGGTAGAATAGTGAGCAAAGATTGAAAAAAAACATGATTTTGCAGCAGCCCTAATGGTTGTAGCATTAATTTATAACAGCAGAGACAATTACTTGGCTAAACAAGATGCCCTTAGGGCACAAGAATTCTTATAACATATAGAAAATAAACCAACTTGAACAATTGCAATATCTTGTAAATTCATGTATACCAATGCAAGCATATTATATCTCCATATGATCAAAAATTCAAAATTCCAACTAATCTTTAAAAGAATTTTTTTCATTTTTTCAAAAAATTCTAAACTAACATGTAATATGATGAAATAAAATGATCATAACAAGTATGCAATAATGCAAGTAGAACAAAATGAAAATGAGATATTACATGCAAATATAAGTATATGCAACTAAACTATCATGAGAAACCAAATGAAAATGCAAGGGAAAGAAAATGACCTACCTACTTACCTGGGGGCCATGGCCCTGAAGAAGTCAAGTTCCTTTGATGTAGGGTTGGAGAAGAGACCCATCAACTAGTAATGGAATCCTTCTCCCATCAATGGAAGATAAGTAATATGTTCCCTTCTTGGACTTCTTCTTGACGATGTAAGGACCAAGCCATAAAAATTTGTTCCCTTTATCATACTTGGGCTTTCCCTTCTTCTTATCCCACATGAGTGCAAGGCTTCCTTCACTAAAGTCAACATAAGGTATGTTTTCAATGTAAGGTTTTGAAGGTGGTTTTTCCTTGACCATATCTTGAATAGCTTGTTCTCACTCTTTATCTTTCTTATCTTCTTCTTCTTCAGTATCTTGATGGATCTCGATCCTTTTCCTTGGAACTCTACAAGCTTTTCTTTGTATTCATTTTTCCTTGGAAGTAGTGTATCTATGCAATCTTCTTGTGCAAAGGGAAAATCTTGATAGTCATATTCAATGATCCATCGAGGTACATCAAACTCACAATCACTATGATAATCAGGGTAGTTTGGATCCATTACATGCTTCTTGACCACCTGTCAGTTATATAGGATCTCAAAGTTCCCATCGCCCATGGGAATATGCGCATGAGTGAGATCCATGCTGAGAAAACCATTGAGGGTGGAAGCCCAACTTATTGATAAAATCATGCCCCAAGCATCTGGAACATCAATCACTACTATGTTCATAATGAGGCTGATATAAGGGAAATATTGTAAATACACCTCTACATATTCTATGAGACCATATACCTTCACCTTTTTTGAATTGACATCACAAACATTTCCATATGGGCAGTTTGTCTTCAAACCAAGTTGTTGCATGACCTTCAAGGACATCACATTTGTTGAGGCTTCGGAATCCAACATACAATTATTCAAGTGGAGACCATTCACACCCAAATAAAGATAGAAAGGAGGATTTCCTTCCCTTTGTTTTCCATGATACATAGTGTTCAAAATCACAGGAGGGTCTCCTGCCTCATCTGGCATCTTCAATGCCTTCAATACTTCTCTTCTTATAGATGGGATCTTGCACATTTTGACTACAGGTATTGAAATATTCATCTTCCCAATCATGGTTGGCACATATATATTCAACCAAAGTTCTTCATTTGTTGGTGCAGGTTTTGGGAGCAAGTCATGCATCGATGGAGGAGGAGGTGGAGGAACTTCTTTTGTTGTTTGGGTTGGAGTCTCTTTTTCCTATGGTAGAGGAATTGGAGCTGGTGGTAGAGGAACTGGAGCTTTATTTCTTATTGCATACATCAAAATTTAATTCTTTCTTAGCTCATTCTTGGTGTTCTCATCTAGTTGGCTAAGCACTCTGAGCTGCCCTTTTCTAGCACCCCTTTTATTGACCTCCTCAAGTTTTTCTTGTGCAATGTCTACATACTCATCGTCTTAAAGAGAAAAGATTGTATCAATGAAATTCATCTAGTTTGCAGAACCTGAACCCTCTTCCTTTGTCCGTCTTGGATAGTATTCTTTTGAATGTGCTTCAGTACAAGGCAAGCACCATGGAAATTATTTTCTATTGACCATTCCAACTGGATTCAAAGTGTCGGGATAATTTGCATCCTATTGAGGCCTCGTCTTCCAACCTATGTTTGGTTGTCTGAAAACCTGAGGTCCTAGAGAAAATTGATTTATCTATAGGGTTGTTAATTTGTTCATGATTTGATTCTGACTTTGGACAAATTGGGTATTCATCTTATCAAAATTCTGAGCCAAGAAAGTGATTGGGTTCGGTGGAGTGTTTGTCGTAGTCTTTGTCTTTGCTTCTACCTTGGCATGAGGAAACTGAAAGGGCTCAATCTTTGAGTTGATGAGGTTTTCCTCAATCTGTGCACTATATTCTTTGGGCCTTGCCAAAGTATCAGGTGTTTTATCTTTTAAGATAAAACCGAATTATCCTTCAAAAGCATTTATTTAGAGGACACAAATGACTATTGTTGGTGGACGTAGCTCAGGCGGGATCTGATCATACAGTTTATCAAATTCCTTCATTGTTTCATTTTCCTTTTTCTTGATTTGATTGAACTATTCTAATAGCATTATGTTGTCTTTCTTCATTGACCGTCTGCTTTTGAGCAATTTAGCGAAATCATTGTAGGATTCCAAATGATTATTAGGTAGCCCTTTGAACCACCTCTGGGCATCTTCAGTAAGAGACATGACTAATATCCTCATAGCGATGTCTTTTTGTTCCACACCTTCATTCAATAAGGCCACGCCTATTGTGTATAGGTGGTCTTCTGGTGTCACCACATCATTTCTAGTGAATTTTGGCAACCATTTATGAATCTCTTTGGGCATAGCATTAAGATATCCAACAAAAGTTTCTAAGTTCAATGGTTTGAAAAGGTTACTAGACCAAGTGTGAGCCATTGTGTTGAGGGGAAGGAAACCTTGGAACAAGGTTTTCACAATGGGGGATTTATGAGGAGGCCTTCTTTGGTAAACCTTAGAAGGTTTGAATCTTCCCGGGGAAAGGGTTTATGGGTTATGGGATGGTGGAGTTTCCAAATGAGCTTTATGAAAAAGGCTCATCAAGAATGGAAAGGAAACTTCCCTCAATTGGACTCGTCGGGCAAGATATGGGTAACGTCTTCGAAATCAAATATTTCCAACGTGTCATTAGGGATCGAAAGAGGATTCAAAATCCTCCCTGGTAACGATGCCAAAATGTTATCGCACAATATGTAGCTTGGGAAAATCCCCACCCAAGTAACAAAGCTGAGACAACTATGGGAGTACCTACCCACTGTCACCTTAGATAGACACTCCCCTCGCTTTAGTGATGATGAAATCACCACAAGGGGGGAATATCGGTGACCCTAGGGGGATTGAGATGGAAAGTGTGAGAATGATCGATGGACACCCTATAGGTCAATATTGGAGAAAGAGTAAGGCTTGAGAATGATTCTTGTAGATGGAGAACGGTTTCCAAGTGTTGTGTACCTGCAAAACAATGTTAGCCCTGTCCAGAACAATACAAATGATAGATATAAAAGCCTTAAACCAAAGGAAATCAAGCAATAAACCTTGTTGTCCCAAATCACAGCAGTATGGAAATATATAGATCAGCAATAAATGTTGTCAATAGCTGCAAATTTAACCATCCAAAATCTAGTACAAGATATCATAAATAAAGCTAGCAATGACTAGTCAAACGTCCAATGATTAAAACAAGACTTTGGTGGTGATTCATGGTTGTTCTGTGATGTTATCAGCAATTTTTTATGACATCCAAATGGTTGTAGCAAACAATTTCTACAACAGCAAGATCTAACCACAAAAATCTGGCAATGACTAGTCAAACTTCCAATGATTAAAGCAAGACTTTGGTGGCGATTAGTGGTTGTTATGTGATGTTATCAAAAAGTTTTTATGACAGCCAAGTGGATGTATCAAAAAATTTCTACAGCAGCAATATCTAACCATAGAAATCAACAAGTAAACCGTCCAAATGATAGCCAATAATTAGTAGAATAGTAATCTAGGTTCACAAGTAAATTTCAGTGATATAAGAGTGAGCAAAGATTGAAAGAAACATTATTTTGAAGCAGCCCTAATGGTTGTAGCATTAATTTATAACAGAAGAGATAATTACTTGGCTGATGAAGGCGTGTTTAGGGCACAAGAATGCTTACAACATATAGAAAATAATCCAACTTGAACAATTGCAATATCTCGAAAATTCATGTATACCAATGCAAGCATATTATATCTCCAATGCAACTTAGACTAGTGCCAAATCAATTAGCTTATGGAGTCTCTTGTGTAGGAGATATTTTGTTACTTATCTAGGGGTGTAAGCCCTTTTACTCCCTAGAGGAAACAAAACTAGCAAAGTAAATCTAGGAGGGTGTAAGCCCTTTTACTCCTCCCAACAACCTTTGCAAAAATATAGATTATCCAAAGATAAGAAGGTAGAATTTATGGAGGGTGTATGCCCTTATACTCCTCCAAGGGTCTAGAAAACTCAATGCTTGAAACAAGAAGAAAACAAACAATAAATGTAGAAATCCCTTACCAATTCCAAGAATAACATGAAGAAACCCTTATTTATCAAGTATATTCTACCAAAATACCAAGAACAAGCCTTCCAAGAGATAGTGCCTTTGTTATCTTCACCAATAGATAAAGTACTAGCATCAGAGAGACATTCAAGAGAAAGATAGAGCAAAATGCCCAAGTAGGGCAAAAATTTCAGCCATGTAATATGTAATTCTCAAGTGAGTTATTGTGAAAATGAAAAAAGACAAGACCTTTGTTTATATAAGGTCTTGTAAAACCAATTTGTCCACTTATCTAAAGTCAATCACAAATTAAGGAGGTCAAACTCCTCTATTTTCCTTTTATAATTCAAAATTACAAAATCATAAATTAATTTTTCCCTTTTAGGGGTGACGTCATGCCCTAAAGGGTGATGTTAGGCCTCTAGGAGAGATGTTTTTCCTTGGGGTGAAGAATGTTGGTCCTCCAAATGCCATACGCCATGCCACCAAGTGATATAATTCATTTCAAGTCTCTCTCTCTCTCTGTAATATTCCCAGCTGGAACTATGCAGCATTTTCAGTTTTCAATGTTTCTGGTTGAGTGGTTTTGTCAAACAATTTGCACATGTAGTTTGTGGAGATTGTGTTTTGGGTTTATTGTTAAGTGCAATTGCACAATTGGTTTGCAATGATAGATTTGAACGTAAACAACAATAGAACACATAGAAACAACAATAGAATAGCCAAAAAAACTCATATTTGTATTTTATTTAAATATATATATGACCTCAATACAAGAGATTATCAGATCTAGAATAAAGATGGAAGAATACAATGAGTGGTTGAGAATAGCTCCTAGATACAATGAAAATAGTGATAGATTGCCTCTCCTAGACTCCCAACTGCAACAACAAGATAAGAAAGATCAATTTATTTCCCTTATATCTTCTGGATGGCTATTATGGCTGAGTTGTGCCCCTCTTTGGTTGTAAGTCCTCCTAGCAAATTCGTTCATGCTTGGTATGGCCTCCAAACACCTGGTAAATATTGAAAATCTATATATCTAGGGATAATAAGCACATATAAATATATTCCTTATATGTGGCTATAGTTCTCACCCTCCAACTCATTGTATTTCCAAGAGCAAGTGCGCCCTCCTTCAGAAATTTGCTCAATCTCAACAATAAATAAATATGCAGTTAAAACCTTTGCAAAAAAGTGAAAAAAGGCTCCCTAGTGATAGAAAATGCCTCTGAAGTAATATCTTCTCTGGATCTAGGTTCCTCAAGCCCCAACGAACTCTTCTCTACTAGACAGTGAGCCCCAGCTCTGAAGAAAACCATAAATTTGTGTCCTTGTTACCACAAACCACCTCTGAAATTGTTTTGGATTGATTAGAATGGTGAGGGTGGAATATTTCACCACCTTGGCCAAGCTTCGATCAGGAACATAGGAATCTTTCACCTCCTTGTTGATCTTTAGGGTTTGTTGACTCAAAACCCTCAAAACGTTCAAGTTGCCAGAGCTCAAAGTTGCAAGTGAAAATGATCATCAACATAATGAGAGAATATGAACCCCCATCTCTCTTTTATACCCCTTTTCGTCTTTTTCTCCTCAAGTAAGTTTGTATTCATCTTTAATATTTCTTATTAAATCACTTTATTAATTTAATGAACCTTTTTACTCCAAAAAGTGATTAATCTGCTTTTATGACTTCTCCGGCCACTGAAAGTCACTTTTCATCATCCTATATTGTAGATATTTTTGCCTCGATTCCAACGAGCTATTACACTAAGGTATTTCTCCAAGAAACAAGCTCCAAATAGTAACTTAAGAGTAATTAAATAAAATATGCTCAATAATAACCCAAAATTATGGAAATCGTTGGAATGCCACGGAACCAAGAATAAGTTGTGCGGAAATGATCCAGATGATGAATAATGGTAAATAAATTGAAATGGGCCCCATAAAACTCCTCCAAACCTTCTGGGCTCACTAATGACCTAGTCTCACTCCTCTCACTTGGCTGACTCAAACCTCCTAAAGTAACTCTAACTGCATAATAAGCGAATCTGAAAATGGGGACATTACAGTCCTCCCTTCCCAATGATTGTTTGTCCTCAAGCAATGTCACCTAAACCATGAGATCAACAAGTTGCACCAAACTAAAACTGAGAGTGATCCCTGGGTCCCAGACCAATCTAGAAGAAGTGAAGCACCCTCTACTCAAAGCATTGTCTGTTAGAAAAATAGGACCGCGGAGCAATAAAATAAAACAAATGCGGAAACAAAACACAGAAGATACACAATACAAGAGAGACACAGATTTACGTGGTTCACCCAGTGTGGGCTACGTCCACCAGAGAAATTGCCAGGTCCTTC
>SNQJ01S0013074.1:470117-485217 GCA_010110895.2 Picea sitchensis | reverse complement strand
CACCATCATACTTTGATTTCCTTCTTAATTAATAAAACTATGGGAAAGGCTTGCAACCTGTAGATTTTTATCTCTGGTAGCTCTTGGATCTGCGTTGAAAAGATTTTTGAAATGGACATATCCTTCCTCTGTTATTTCCTCAAAAGAAGAAGCTTTTGAACCATCTGATCTATCTATGGACCAGATGGTGTTGGAAGCCTTTCGGCCATTGGAAAAATCATGAAAAAAAATTGTTTTTTCATCTCCCGCATACAACCATAGGGATTGGTTCTTCAAATGTCATCCCTTCTCCTAGTTCAAAAGGATTTTCCTCCTATTATGTTAAAGACTTTTTATCTCTTATTTTTGTGCTTTAGTGAAAGAGGCAGTTACCTCCTTTTCTTACCACTCTTTTAATTTTTGTTCAATTTCCAGAAGTGTAGAGTTCTCCTTCTTTCTTCTTTTCTTATTCCATGCAATTAAGACTTATTTTTCCCTTTTCATATTGGAAAGGAATTGTATTGAGGGAGATTCTTGTAGCGATGGATTATAGGGGGACCGATTTTCCTTAATGTCCTCTATATATGTTTGGTCCTCAAACCAAATGGAGTTGAATTATACGGGGTTTTTTTGTACGAGGAGTAATCTCCAAAATGACAGGACAAAGTTTTGATACCCCCCCCCCTCCCCAAGGATACCCACTACTAAATTAGAATGTTTTCCTGTAATAAATCCTCGGACATCAGAAATATTTCCAATCTTTTTGCAACTTGATCTGCTCCCGAGCACATGTTTCTCCAAGTGGGAAAATATTTGGTTGGATAAATGTCAAAAATACCTACTTCCTCCAACTTATAAATGAAGAACTCCACTAGGGGGTCCCTGTGCGCAACTATGCCCTAAATCTCACAATCCCTCAGGGTGAAGTTCAAATCACCACCTATTAGAATCTGATCTGTGGTATCCATATGGGATTGAAATATCTTGTTTCTTGTTCCAGAATTCCTTCATATCCAAGTAGGGCCCATAAATATTGAGACATAGGAAATAGAGGTTGAGATCATTGAAGAGAAACAAAGTTGCTAGACCCAAAGGCATGGCCCAGGAGTTGATCAATTTCAAGTTAAATTTCCTCCATCCTGTCAGGAGCCCACCAGATTTTCAAAAAATGTCTAAATCCAAGAACTCCCGTTCCGGAAAGGATGCAGAAAAAGATTTTATATCTTTGTCATCACCTATCATAGATTCTTATAACATTATAATAGAGGGATTATGAATCTCCAATAGTCTTTTGATGGCCAAATTTTTTGTGGGGTTGGCCAACCTGCGATGGTTGTGGGAGAGAGTGATCATTTTGTCACCTTGCTAGGGGTAGGTGTTATAAGCGCCCAAATCAAATATTTTTGTCTCCCTGCTTGATATTCTATGGTGGATTGCTTTTGTGTAAAAGACATGAAATATGTGCGCCCTCTCCGGGACGCTTTTGGTTTTGTCTCCTCGTAATATTTGAGACATCCCATTATACCCAAAAAAATTGGATTTGGAGGGTGAGAATGAGATCATAGGTTTTATATTGGGGGAGTGGAGTGGGGAAAGGAAGGAGGGATCTTGATCTAAAAATGAAGAAGACTTGTAAACTTGGAAATATTTGCAAGTAAAKTTTATGTGTTAAAAGAAAATGGATCAACTTTGCAACACATCATTTAATAGGATTWACTCATTTAAGACACAAATAAACAGCAGCATAATCAATGAACATAAGCACATAAACACAGCAAATGATAAAGGATTTCACCCCTTTCTTGGGCTACATCTCCTGGTCCAGCTTCCAATGGATCATTATTATTAATTGCTCAAAGTGCTCAAAAACGTGCTTTACAATGCTCAAATTGACCAACAGACTGCTCCAATGGCTTCAGAGTTTCCAAAAACCCCTAAATGGGCTTTTTCGGCACCTCGTTTGGCCAAAAAACGAAGAAGTTAGGCTTCCTAGAAGTCCCCCCTTCAAGCTTGTTGTCTCTGCATCTACAAATTGCACCCTTGTTCATTCAACCTATCACACACGCTATTTAAAGCATAAAAACCTGGCACCGAATGCAACCGTGCCAACAGTGTGAATTGTAGGATGGTTATAGGCGCGCCAGCCCCTAACCGCCAAGCTCTCGAGCACATGGGTCCATGTGACCTCGCGCAAATGTAAAAGGGATAACCGTTTTCATAGGCAAATAGCAACAAAACAAGTGGCGGGTCGTTTAACCGTTCAAACCACACATTAAAACCAAAATGCGTGCGCCCATAGCATTGGAGTCATGGTCATATGACATGGGTGATATAACCGCGGGTTGTTTGAAACACGCGCTTCGTATATATGTAATACAAAACCCACGCGTGCGATATGGCATGGTCATATATATATGAAACAATACGACCGCGGGTCGGGGCTAAGCCCCGACCCTACCCCCCGCCAACTATTACACAAACCAAAATTTTATATATATTAAATCCTATATACAATAAGGAGCAAGTCGTGGCGCGTTGGTAATGCAGAGTTTGCAAAGGCTTTACATGGTGGGGAGGTCCGGGGTTCGAATCCCACAGACTCCATATAATTTTGAACCAATATAATGGTGCCACGTGGCGGCCCATGATTGGGCTATGTGGTACCAAACCACAAACCAAAAACTACCACATCATCACATGCCATGTCAGCATACGGTCGTACGGTCTCTGCCACATCATCATACGGCCCCTGCCACGTCAACCTGTACGGACTACACAGTCAGCGTCCTTTTTTTACCTGTTTGACGATTCGAACAGATCGTGATATCTCTTGCTCCCGACGTCCGTTTGAAACGAAACGAATTGTGTTGGGTTCGCAACGACGAGGCCTACACTCTCGTTCAATTTGAAGCGATTCCGAGCACTTTGAATTTTTGAGCAAAATTTGATCCCTTGATCAGATCTTGAGAGAGATGCCATCTTGAGGGATCCTGGGAGGGGAGGAGGAGGCAGAGGGAGATAAAGGGATTGTAGGAGAAAAGGGGATCAAAGGGTTAGGATGTGAGTCAAAGAGAACCAAAAGGCCAAAAGGAAAGAATTTCCAGAAGGATCCCCAACCAAGAGAGTCTCTTTTGGACTACGAGTTGAAACACATCTCTTAGAACATGAAGGAATTACAAGGGGCAGAGGAAGAATAATGATAAATTGATAGTTTGTCCAGCGATGCCTTTGTTGAGCAGCCAATTATGTCACTTTCATCGGATTGATTTTAGTTGGGGGTCTCTAAGGTGTGTGACAACCCATGTGGGTTTTACAATTGCTCATGAGATATGCTTGGGTTTTCTTGCTCCTCATCGGCCAAAATATTCTTGACCCAATATTTGCACTTCTCCTCCTATAAGTACTCCTTAGCCAAGTGCCCATATACATAGAATATTTTTCATCTGAAAGGGATGCCCTCATAATCTAAAGCCTAAGAAAATAATGAATCATTATATTGGATGATAATGTTATCTTCTAGCCCCACCGAGAGCTTTAGACCAATTAAGATGTGACTCATCCCCATATAGCTAGAATTCTAAAAGGAGAGGTCTACTTCATAGTACAATCCTAAAGAACTATAAATCTCCCTAAACACCTCCTCTAACCAAAATATAAATGGGAGACCAGGGAGGAAAACCCATACCAAGGTGATTTCCAGCTACTTATAATTTGCATCGAAATCTAGCATCCATAATTTCAGGAATAAATCCTAGGAGTCATAGCTCTACCTACCATAAAGTATTTTCTCCACATCCGCCTTGGTCCAAGAAGTCCACTCCATCCATCCTTTGGCTAGAACAAGAATTTTTGGTTCGTACTTAATTACCCTAGAAAAGGTATGCAAGGTCCACTTTCAGGGAGTTTCGGCTAACAGTTGCTTACTAGCGAATCTCCCAACTAGTGCCTCTCGTTACATTTTTGTAATCTCATTCAATTTGACTCCTTCCCTAAGCACCAAGTTTACATTCCCATGATTCCTTTTGAGGAACTTTTTATATTTCCTCCTATCATCCATATTGTTTGGGTGGGGCACAAATGTAGAGGGGGGTGGGACTCTAGAGGCAATACACATTAATTCTTTGATAAAAATTTCCTGATAAAACTGTCTGTTTTGGGGGAACTGAGGCTCGAAAGATACTTAGGAACAACAGTTGGGGTCTGAGTGGCTGCTTGGGTGGAATCATCATGATTTTTTGATGGAGGATCTACAAGCCAAACCTCATTTGAGATTGGTTTAGAGTCCTATACAATATATATCAAGGATTGAGTTTGTGAAATCTATGGTTCACTACAAGTTTTGATGTCTTATGTCCCTTTTCCATTATGTGAAGCAATGGTGGACAAAGCAAACCAAGAGGAGGATAATTTACCATTTAAATCCTTGATAATACCATGAATAACTTGTAAGGTGTCTTCTTCCAAGGGATTGTCATGAATATTCCAACCACCCAGAACTGTTAGCGAAGCCCAAATAGAAGTTCCCTGAAGTCGCTCTTCGAAAAAATCTAAAAAATACTCCTCATCATCCATGTTGTCAAGATATCTAGTGAGGGGAAGTCTCGGATTGTCCCATGTAGTCGAATCAGAAGGGATAATGAATAAAACAACTGAACAAACCCTAGGAGATGCTTGCGGAAACCCTAGTAGAGCCATTGATAGGATGTTCCTCACTTGACCATTACCTTAACTTTCAAAGTGTACATGCTTCTCATGAATGTAGTGGATTATTTAATTGTGGTAATTCTATTGAATTTATTAGATTATTCTTTAATTTTCTTTTAGAATAATGTTATATCCATGCAACATTTATATGTTTAAGTTTGGGTGGAAAAATATCTTCTCGCGTAAATGTTCCATGCATGATAGGATAAATAGATCACAACCACACCTCCTATTATCAAAAAATAACCCCAAAAATGGGTTAAATATATATGGATGAGAAGAGTACAGTTAATGAGATATGCCACCCAAATGAACCTCAAGGGCGAGATATACCTTGAAATATGTATAAGTGCCTACAAATGTGTAGAAACACCTCCAAATATGTGGCAAAATCCTAATTTGTCATATGAATGGGGTCTCAGGTGAATTCTCACTCTCATCCATGATTGCAATCTACTACCTTGATAAACCATGAGTGATGCTCGATATCCCCCATTTCTAGGAATATTAAGGAGATGATGTCTCGAGGCCTTCAGGTAGCATACATGGAGTATCGATAGGAATATGAGCAAGCAAGGGCCCCTATCATACCACACATCAACATATGATCAATGGCAGCAACATCCTCCACACCCATCTTGGCCCACGAAGGACAATAGGTCTTGCTCCATGAGGTAACAAGTATGATATTTTGGTAAGTGTCATTTTAATATTTGAAGCATTTGAACATGTTGCAAAGGGTCCTTTCTTCATTTTTAAAACATTTGCTTGGAAATTATGAATTTTTCCCTATTTCACCTTGGTGAGTGTCATGGTTTCCTATTAAGTGGCCACCCTTAGGGAAATGGTTGCTACTGGGGGTCTCTTTGAAGGGTCATCGTACATTCACGCTCATTCTTACCACCTTCCATCACTTTTTCCCCTTTGTCTCCCAACCTTTTAGGTTTTAGGGCTTATTGACACAAGAAGGGCATGTACCTCATTTCATGGGAAGAAGGGGCCATTAGGCTCAAAGGTTCCCTAGCAACAACATCATGCAACAAAGGCTCACCCTGGGATCCTGAGAGAAATTAAATTCTTTTAAAAAAAGTAAGGGGCCCATAAAATAAATAATTAATCAATTACTGAAATTTTCCAAGGTAGAGCATTTGTGGGCTATGCATTTCCTTTTTAGTGCCCCTTCTTATCTTCAACTTGGTGACACATGCAAAGTAAATGGTTAACAAAGGGCTTGGAAAAATATTCCTTAAAAACAAAAAGAGGAAAAGGATGTGGCTAGCCCTCAATAAAGGTGCCCATAAATGAGACAATATGATCCCTTGTATTTCATGAAACCCTTACCTAGAAGTATAACCCCATCCACCTCAAATTCACTACATGACCTAGAAATATTTCTCCTTGGTAACATCCCCTACTTGAGGAATTGGTTCACCCAAAAGGGCACTCCCATATCTAAATTTGGCAAGTTGTATAAGGTCTTTGACCATTTGTTTATTTTGAAAAGGGGGCATTTGATGCACATGTTCGGGTGGTTCTTTTATTAGATATGGATTACTTGGCATGATATTGTGACTTGTGGACCCTTAGAGGGCATACTTGTTTGTATTTGCAGGACCTGAACATGTGAAAGTTTGATCATGAAAGCACAAGGTCACTTGGACCTTCATTTGGGGCATGAAGCCCAGAGGTTGGATGATGTGCCCCCTTCTCTTTGGACACATGGAAGATGAATGTTTCCTTTTGAGGCATGAGAGGAAACCTTGAAGGAGGATTATATCCCCCCCTTTCCCAACATTTGGCCTTGGAGGCTCAAAACGTCATCTCCTAGGGCATGAATTCATACTTTGAGGGCTAGGGTTTGGTGGTGTTGGATGGTTTGATGATGACTTGGCACATCTTGATGAAGGAATACTCTTGCACATGAAGATATGGCCTTTGGAGGCCTAACGTCTCCCTCAAGAACCTCAACGTCTTGCTTCTGGTGCCAAAACATCATCCCTAGGGGGTATGACGTCATCTTTTAGGGCTTTCTTATTTTGTAAATTTAAATTCTAATTTGTAAAGGGGAAAATTGAGGAGGTTGGCCTCCCTAATTTTTGTTTTACCCTAAGTATGTGGAAAAATTTGTTTTACAAGGTCTTGTATAAATAAAAACCTTTTCACTTTTTTTTAGACTTAACTCACTTGCGAATTACAACTTGATGGTTGAAATTTTCGCCCTACTCTGACATGTTGCTCTATCTCTCTCTTGAATATCTTGTGGATGCTACAAATTTTCTATTGGAGGAAGAACTAAGGTGCTATCTCTTGTTGCTTGTTTCTTTTGCAATTTGGTGGAATATTCTTGGTAAAGAAGGGTTCTATTCATGTTATCTCTTGAAATTGGTAAGGAATTTTTTCATATGGTTGTTGTTTCTTCTTGTTTCATGGTAAATTTTGTATAAACCCCTGGAGGCGTATAAGGGCATACACCCTCCACGAAGATCTATCATTTTTCCATTGAATAAGCTATTTTTGAAAAGGTTGCTAGGAGGAGTAAACAGGCTTACACCCTCCTAGATTTACCTTGCTAGTTGTGTTTACTATAGGGAGTAAAAGGGCTTACACCCATAGAGAACTAAAAAAACTAGCCCTTACACAAGAAACTCCTTTAACCCAATTGACAAAGGAACTAATATACTTGCAATACACATATAAAATTGTTGCGTTCATATGTGTGAATTTTAGAGATATTGCAATTATTCAAGTTGGAATCAATTCTTCATGCTTTAGGCTTCTTTATGCCCTAAGGGAAACTTGTTTAACCAAGTAATTATTTTTGTTGTTACAAATTGATGCTACAACCATTAGGGCTGCTGCAAAATCACTTTTTCATCGTCTATTTCTCTCTAATCTACCACTGAAATTTACATGTGAACCTAGATTATTGTTCTACTAGTTATTGGCTATCATTTGGATGGTTTACTTGTTGATTTTTGTGGCTGGATCTTGTTGTTGTAGCAATTTGTTGCTAGAGCCACTTGGATTTCATAATAACTTGCTGATAACAAATAACAAAAAACCCTTAATGCCAACCAAGTCTTGCTTTAAACATTGGAAGTTTGACTAGTCATTGCTAGCTTTATTTTTGATATCTTGTACTAGATTTTGGATGGTCAAATTTGCAGCTATTGTTATATATATATATATATATATATTGTTGAAATTTGGGATAGAAAGGATTCTTCCTTGAATCCCTTTGGTTTAAGGCTTATATATATATCATTTGTCTTGTTCTGGGCAGGGATAACATTGTTTTGCAGGTACAAATTAACTCTTGGCCACCATTCTCCATCTACAAGACTCATGCTCAAGCCTTAATCCTTCTCCAATATTGACCTATAGGGGTGTCCACTGATCATTCTCACGCTTTCCATATCAATGCCCCTAGGGTCACTGGGATTCCCCACTTGTGGCGATTTCATCATCACTAAAGCGAGGGAGTGTGTCTATCTAACGTGACAGTGGGTAGGTACTCCTATAGTTGTCTCTAATCCATGGATTGGGTTCAGATTTTCCCAAACTACAGATTGTGCGATAACATTTTGGTGTCGTTGTTGGGGAGGATTTTGAATCCTCTTTTGAGCCCTAATGATACTTTGGCAAGCTTTGATCCCAAATCCTTTACCCATAAATTTCCTGGTGACTCTATTGGAGAGAAGTTCCCTTACCATTCTTGATGAGATTTTCAAAAATCTCATCTGGCAACTCCATCATGACACGAACCTAAGGGATGGACTACCCTAGCCCTCAACATGTACCTAAATTTCCTAGATCCGTACCTAAGAATCCTATACATTTACATATGCCTCATATTCCTTCCTCTTCATCCACATCTTGTGTTCATCCACCTTCACATGTCTCTCCCTCGTCCATGTCTACTACTATGAGTCTGTTCTGAGAACCTTCGCCATAAAACGTATATAAGCCATTGGATATCACATGAATCCCTATATCACCCCATAAAATCCCAAAGGGTTTTAAAGAATGGCTTCCCACCTTCTCTGGTGATGATCCCACCTTAGTCCAACAACATTTGGATGCATTTGCAAGTGCTCTCCACTTCTATGACCAATGCGAAGATGTATGGATGAAATGTTTTTCCTTATCTCTCATAGGAAAGGCCAAGGAATGGTATGACAGTATCACACAAGGGGGGATTACCACTTGGGACATTTTCCAAAGTCTTTTCATCAGAATATTCGCAAATAAGGAGGATTTGGTATCCCTTTATGATCAACTCTACCATTGTAGAAGAGAACCAAGGGAGGATATCAGGGATTTCAATGATAGGTTTAATACCCCCGTGAAATTTTTTCCTCGGAGCCTCATACCCCTAAGGATACCATTCTATGGAGTTACTTGCAAACTATAAATGATCCTTATGGATCCCTGATAGGTAAAAAATAGCCCACTACCATGATGGAAGCCCAGGAGAGGGCATGCCAAATAGATGAAAATATAATTTCTTCTCATCATCGCGACGACAGTTGCCCATAAGGCACTATGCATGCATTTTAGATGATTCATTTTGTCCATACCACACCTCCCATCAAGGTTCTATGTGTTACCAAGATATAGCTCAAAACGGAAGAATGAAAAGTTGATGTTGAAGCTCCTAATCACATCTTTAAGTCCATAAAAAGAAAAAGGGTACCATGTGACACTAAGAAATCTATGTCTATCGTGAAGAGAAAACTAGATCTTGAAGAAGTTTTTGCAGCTAACAAAGTTGAAGAAGATTTGTTGAGACACGCTCAATGGTTCCTCCCTCAATTCCATGAGTCGGAGAATGAAATTGCCATCAATTTCAGTCAAGAAAACAATGCTAGAGAAAAGGAAGATCTCCCTTTAATCATCCCTGCTGGGCAAATCCGAAGTCACCCACTTTTTCTCATTACCTTGGACATAAATAATCTATCTTTCCACAACTGCACTTTGAACTTTGGGGCTTCGCTGAATGTCATGAAAAATCATTCTATCAAAAAACTTGGATTGAAGATAACCCGACCTTACACAAACATATGTCATATGGATTAAAGGAAAATTATGGTCTGTGGGATTATTGAGGACCCGGAAGCAAGCCTTGAACAATCCCCAGACATGTATTTCTTGATAGATGTCGTAGTCATTGATGTTCCACAGGCATGGGGCCTCCAAATGTCAAGAGATTGGATAAGTGAAATAAGAGGGAGTGTTCACCAGAACTTTTCTTATGTCATCATCCGAAATAACAATTGGGATCATGTTGTCTTGTACCCCAAGTCCCACATCGCGGAACAAAGTGAGAACTATAACAGATTTTCACATCAAATCCATGTTGTTAGTGAAGAAATGGAATGAACATGAATCTTATCAAACACTATGTTTCAAGACGAAGAGAAAAAGGTCAGGTGTTGGGCCTTAGAGTTTGAAGGGGCACATTCAAGTGCAGGTTCGAGGGCTGGAATAGTCTTAATATCGCCAGACGAGGAAGTTAATTGTTTCTCATATAGACTTGAGTTTTATTGCACAAATAACATTGTCGAATATGAGGCTCTTATCTTAGGTTTGAATCTCGCCATCGATATGAATATCAGGTCCTTAGATGTAAGAGGAGATTCAGACTTGATCGTTTCTCAAGTTAAGAAAGATTTTTCCACCAAGAAACCAAGGCTAAATTAATATAGGGATATTGTATGGGATGCCATGAAAAGTTTCAACGTATTTTCAATCGAAGCCATCCCTAGAGAGGAAAAATATTTGGAAGATGCTTCGGCCATTTCTGCCTCCACCTTACAACCTTGTGAAGAAATTCTCCCTTACAAGGTGGAGGTAAACTTCAGGCCTTCAATCACTGACAACTTAGAGAACTAGAAATTTTTTGATGATGAAAATAAGATCTTTTGTTTTCTCCAAAATGAAGGTGAGTTTTCGGAAACTCAGATAAAATTATTAAATGAAGAGGGGGACATCAAGGCCATATACTTTTCCGACGATTCCTTTCCAAGAGGGTTGGCTCCCCTAGAAAGGATGTTTGATAGGAATGAAATGTACAAAGGGAAACCGAAAGATGGGCAAGAAGACAAAATTATAGAATTTAACATTGGCACTGATGCATCTCCAAAATTAGTGAATGTGGGAAAAGGAACAACCCCCTACTAAAAGAATATATTTCCTAGACCTCATAAGAGAATTTGAGGATGTTTTCGCTTGGTCATATGGGGATTTGAAAGCTCACCGCAAAGATTTAATACAACATACCATCCCTCTCAAGGAGGATGTAAAACCTTTTAGATAGAAACCAAGGCAGATCAACCCAAAGATTGCACCTAGAGTTCAGAAGGAATTGTAGAAAAAGGTGGAAGCAGGGATAATTGAACCCATTAGATACTCATCTTGGATATCCAACCCTGTGTTCATTTGAAAGAATACTAGTGACATTAGATTGTGTGTGGACTTTAGGAACTTGAATCAAGCATCGATCAAAGATAATTATCTTTTTCCAATAATGGAGCACCTCCTGCAAAGGGTTACAGGAGAAGAAATGATGTATATGCTTGATGGTTTCTCAAGATATAACCAAGTGCTAGTAAGAAAGGAGGATCAACTCAAGACTTCTTTCATTACCCCATGGGAAACCTATAAGTATTCACGAATGGATTTCAAACTAACTAATGTTGGGTCTACTTTTTAATGTGCCATGGACTATGCTTTGAGGGATATGGTAGGAAAAATTATAGAGATTTACCAAGATGATATGACTGCCAGTTCCAAGAAGAGAACTCAACACATTCACCATCTGCGGGAAATATTTGAGAGATGCAGAGAGTATGGTGTCTCTCTCAACCCCAATAAATCAATTTTTGGGGTAGACAAGGGAAATTTATTAGGACATATCATCTCCAAGTATGGAATTTCGGTGGATCCTTCCAGAATCGACATTATCGAGAAGATTCCTCTCCCTAAGGATAAGAAATATTTACAATCCTTCTTCGGTAAAATTACTTTCATAAGAAGATCCATACCAAATTTCACTTAAGATTGTCAAACCATTGAATCACTTATTGAAAGAGGACACCCATTTCGAATGGGACGACAGCGGAAAAAGAGTCTTTCAACATATTAAAGAGGCTATAATTGTTGCACCAGTTTTGGCAAGACCGGATTTTACTTGAGACTTCATCATATTCTCCTTTGCCTCGAATGACACCATCGCAGAAGTCCTTTTACAAAAAAATGATGAAGGAGATGAGAAGTCGATTGCATTCATGAGCAAAGTACTCAAGGACTTGGAACTGAAGTATACAATTACTAAGAAACAAGCTTATTCCCTTGTCAAATCTCTCAAGCATTTTAGAACGTACATGAGGTATAAAAAGATTAAAGCCTTTTTCCCTTATCCGACAGTGAAGGATGTTTTATCTCAACATGATTTTCTTGGCTTGAGGGGAAAGTGGATGTCACAAATTCAAGAGTATGACCTAGAAATAAAACCTTCTAAAATAATAAAGGGACAAGGATTAGCCAAAATGCTCACCGAAGGAAATCAAGAAGCTATCGAAGCAGGAGAAATGGAACATGTCAATGTTGTTATAGGGGAAATTGAGAATGATGAATGGTATTCGGATATCATATATTATTTGAAAAATATTACATGTCCTGAACATCTGGTAGATCACAAAAGAAGGGATTTGATACTCAAATCCATAAAGTATTACCTCACACAGGAAGGTCTTGGATGGAGGAATCTCGATGGAGTGATTCTCAGATGTGTAAACAAAGAGGAAGGAAGTAAGTTAATTTATGAGCTCCATTTGGGATATTGTGGAGGTCATTTTTCCGCTCACACCACTGCACATAAATTTCTGAGGGCGGGATATTATTGGCCTACTATATTTTATGACACACATCGATATGTTAGATCTTTTCAACCTTGTCAATACTTTTTGAGAAAACAACGATTGTCTTCGCTTCCTTTAAATCCAGTAGTGGTTGAAGTACCTTTTCAACAATGCGGGTTGGGCTTCATCAGTGAATTTAAGGAAAATTCTAGTAATGGTTATTGATGGGTCCTAACAGCTACATATTACTTCACTCGTTGGGTAGAGGCCATCCCATTGAAAAAGGAAACAAAAGAAGTGGTGATGAATTTCCTTGAAGAAAGAATAACCACTAGGTTTGGTGTTCCTGCTAATATTACCACCAATAATTCCAAGGCTTTCGACTCAGTAGCCATGAATGAATTTTGTTTCAAGTATGGGATTGTTCTATCACACTCGTCAAACTACTACCCTCGGGGGAATGGTTTGGTCATGTCCAACAATAAAAAAATCATGCATATAGTGAAGAAAATTGTTGGAGAAAATAAGAAGAGTTGGGATGGAAAAATCAAGTATGCACTTTGGGAAGATCGCACAACAGTTAAAACTTCTACTGGAAAAAATCCCTTTGAGTTAGTCTACGGGATGGAAGCGTCATTGACTATAAACCTTCAAATTTTTTCCCTGCAACTAGCCCAACATTTCACCACTGATAAAGAAGCACTACAAGGAAGAATCAATCAACTTGTAGAATTGGATGAGACAAGAAGAATGACTTTCGATCAAATGGTAAAGAACCAAAGTGAAATCAAAGGAACTTTTGAATACAAGGCAAGACAAATGGACTTTAAGAAAGGAGATTTGTTCTTAATGTGGGATAAGAGAAGGGAGAAACCTGGGATGCATCAAAAGTTTGACATTCTATGGCTGGGACCATAAAATATTGAAGAAAAATCTAGGTCTGACTCTTTCTATTTGTCCACCAATGAAGGGAGGAAGATGTCATTACCAGTAAATGGATCTCTCCTCAAAATTTATTTTCCAGAAGGAACCTGACTTCTTCAGGGCCCAGACCCCAGGTAAGTAGGTAGGTCATCTTCTTTCCCTTACATTTGCATTTACTTGTTCATAATATTTTAGTTTCAAATTTGCATGTCATGTCTCATTTTTCATATTTCTCTACTTGCATTATTTCCTAGTTGCTTTACATCATTTTCTTTCATCATAATACATGTTACTTTAGAAATTTTTGAAAGAATGCAAAATTTTCTTTTAAAGATTAGTTGAAATTTTGAATTTTTTATATGGACAAAGGGTGAGTGAGCCACCCTCGATATCTACATTTTGTTTTTTTTAGTGTGTGTAGGCACATGTCTTATTAGGATATGTTGAGGTTCTCATGCACTCTACGATGAGTACATGTCCCCGAGTAGGAGCCAGTTGTTATCCCCCATTTCTAGGGATAACTAAGGAGATGATGTCTCGAGGCCCTAAGCTAGCAAACATGGAGTACCAAGAGGTAGATGAGAAGACAAGGGCCCCTATCATACTACACATCACCATCCGATTGATGGCACCAACATCCACCACACCCAGCTTGGCCCATAGAGGACAACATATCTTGCTCCATGAGGTAACAAGTCTGGTATCATGGTAAGTGTCATTTTAATATTTGAAGCATTTGAACATGTTGCAAAGGGTCCTTTATTTATTTTGAAAACATTTGCTTGGAAATTATGCCTTTTTCCCTATTTCACCTTAGCGAGTCTCATGGTTTCCTAGTAACTGGCCACCCTTAGGGAAAGTGTAACATCCTCAGCCTTCCAAAGGTCGGGCAATGCTACCAACACTTATATAACATGCATTTAAATAAATTCAATACATTAACACAGACTAAGCACATAATTACTGCTAGCATACATAATCCATGGCATTAACAATAATTCATATGCACAACAATAAACATCATCGCAACAGAATACATGATAATATTGCAAGCATCACAAACATGCATTTAAAAGCTGAATTTAAACACATGCATATACTTATCTTTGAAACTAGATGTAATTCACCAACTGTGTGCAGACCTTCCACAAACCTCCCAGCCTTAGACCATGTTGCTCATCACTCTCAGTAGTAGGTCACCCATGAGCTGGGACTAAGCTCCACCGGCAAGGAATCCTAGGCTAGGCAAGGTCAATGGGAAGACACCTAGTTACAGAGGAAGGATTTTCTCCCAAGAGTCACTTATGCCCACTGCTCACAGACCCTCATTCCCCACATGCCTGTCCCACCCCAGGAGTATACACCTTCACTGTCACCAAGACAATCCTTCGACTTCTAACCTCCCTTGCCTTGGGCTTCAGCAACAGACCATACCAGAAGTCTCAAAGTTCTGTAGCAGCTACAGGACCCCTTCCAGGAGTTTTTACTTCCTCAGCACAATCTCTCACCTGGAGAGAGTTGCTCACAGGTTTGGCACCCTGTTCTTGTGACCAATTCTAGTACAGTGAGGACACAACAACAAGGCTTAGCAATGCACATTCAATGGCATCAACCTCACATGGTCAGGACTA
>SNQJ01S0013074.1:447092-470107 GCA_010110895.2 Picea sitchensis | reverse complement strand
CTCACAGACTCTCATTCCCCACATGCCTGTCCCACCCCAGGAGTATACACCTTCACTGTCACCAAGGCAGTCCTTCGGCTACTAACCTCCCTTGCCTTGGGCTTCAGCAACAGACCAGATCGAAAGTCTCAGAGTTCTGTAGCAGCTACAGGACCCCTTCCAAGAGTTCTTACTTCCTCAACACAATATCTCACCTAGAGAGAGTTGCTCACAGGTTTGGTACCCTGTTCTTGTGACCAATTCCAGTACAGTGAGGACAAAACAACAAGGCTCAGCAATGCACAGTCAATGGCAACAACCTCACACAGTTAGGACTACATTGCCACAACATCCCACTGGGATAGCACAACACGACCCAGACAAATCCAAGTTTCTCAATCATGCAACACGCAACGGACTCGCGGTTATGGTTTCGGGATTGCGTAAGGGTGCATAGAGATCTCACGCACAGGCTTGAACTATCCAGGTAAGGGATCTGAAAACAACACCAGACAAAGGTCGATCATGGATAGTCATGAGTTCAGACGAAGGATGGAAAATTGGAAGGTCGAACCCCCGGACTCATGTGATGGTTGGACGAATGCAGACCCCCAACATGTGCCTGGGTCGACACATGTCACCCATGAAGTTGCATGCACTCCATCAGCATGCATTCCTCTCCAGGAACTTAGGACAAAACATATACATTTACACGGTACTTTGGAATAATAATAAATTATTATTCCCAAGGGCTTAAGCCCCCAAGCTTAGCCCATCTTTCTTACCTTTCAGCCCCCTCTCCCTTACCCAGGCTTTGTGGAAGCTTAGTCCCCCATCACTCATTCATTGTGGTCAGTCCACACACAGAGATGTTTATCTTTTATTAATAATGTGCATAATTGCATGTACAAAATCAAGCTCCTTGCCTTTAACACTTAGTCTCTCTGGCCTAATAAACACATAAGCCTATCAACTTATCAATACTCGGCTCACCAGCCTACAAAACATGATTACAACAGGGCTTGTCCTTTGGGAGATTACAGAAAGGGTTGCTACCAGAGGGTCTCCTTTAAGGGTCATCATACCATTCTCACTCTTACTTACAACCTTCCATCACTTTTTCCCCTCTGGCTCCCAACCTTCCATCACTTTTTCCCCTCTGGCTCCCAACCTTTTAGGTTTTAGAGTTTATTGACTCAAGAAGGGAATGTACCTCATTTCATGGGAAGACGAGGCCATTAGTCTTGGAGGTGCCTTAGCAAAAACATCATGCAATAAAGGCTCGCCCTAGGATCCCAAGAGCAATGAAGCACTTCTTAAAAAAGTAAGGGACCCATAAAATAAATAATTAATCAATCACTGAAAATTTCCAATGTAGAGAGTTTGTGGGCTATGCATTTCCTTTTAGTGCCCCTTATTGTCTTCAACTTGGAATGGCATGAAAACCAAGGTAGAGCGCATGTGGGATATGTATTTCCTTTTTAGTGCCCCATATTGTCTTCAACGTGGTGACACATGCAAGGTAAATGGCTAACAAATGGCTTGGAAACATATGCCTTAAAAGCAAAAAGAGGAAAAGGATGTGGCTAGCCCTCAACGAAGGTGCCCATAAATGGGACAATACAAGTCCTTGTCTGTCATGAAACCCCATACCTAGAAGTCTAACCCAATCCAACTCACATTCACTACATGACCTAGAAATATTTCTCCTTGGGAACATCCCCTACTTGAGGAATTGGTTCACCCAATAAGGCACTATGACACCCCTCCCGTATCTAAATTTGGCAAGTTGTATAAGGTATTTGAGAATTTTTTTATTTTGAAAAGGGGGAATTTGATGCACATGTTCAAGTGGTTCTTTTATTATATATGGATTACTTGGCATGGTATTGTGACTTTTGGACCCTTGAAGGGCATACTTGTTTGTCTTTGGAGGACCTGGACGGGTGAAAGTTTGATCATGAAAGCACAAGGTCACTTGGACCTTCATTTGTTGCATGAATCCCACAGGTTGGATGATGTGCCCCCTTATCTTTGGACACATGGAAGATGAATGTTTCCTTTGGAGGCATGAGAGGACACCCTAGAGGAGGATACTACCCCCCCCCCTTGCCCAACGTTTGGCCTTGGAGGCTCAAAACGTCATCTCCTAGGGCATGGAAACATACTTGGAGGTCTAGGGTATGGTGGTGTTGGATGGTTTGATGATGACTTGGAATATCTTGATGAAGGAAGAGTCTTTCACATGAATATATGGCCTTTGGAGGCCCAACATCTCCCTCAAGAACCTCGACTTCTTGCTTCTTATGACAAAATGTCATTCCAAGGGGGTATGACGTCGTCTTTTAGGGCTTTCTTCTTTTGTAAATTTAAATTCTAATTTGTAAAGGGGAAAATTGAGGAGGTTAGCCTCCCTAATTTGTGTTTTACCCTAAGTATGTGGACAAATTTGTTTTACAAAGTCTTGTATAAATAAAGGTCCCGTCACTTTCTTTTTAAACATAACTCACTTGAGAATTACATACTTGATGGCTGAAATTTTCGCCCTACTCGGGCATTTTTCTCTATCTCTCTCTTGAATGTCTTGTGGATGCTACAACTTGTCTATTGGAGGAAGATCTAAGGCGCTATCTCTTGTTGCTTGTTTCTTTTGTAATTTGGTGGAATATTCTTGGTAAAGAAGGGTTCTTTTCATGCTATCTCTTGAAATTGGCAAGGAAATTTTGCATATGGTTGTTGTTTCTTCTTGTTTCAAGGTAATTTTTTTCTAAAACCTTGGAGGAGTATAATGGCATACACCCTCCACCAAGATCTATCATTTTGTCATTGAATAAACTATTTTTGCAAAGGTTTCTAGGAGGAGTAAAAGGGCTTACACCCTCCTAGATTTACCTTGCTAGTTTTGTTTGCTATAGAGAGTAAAATGACTTGTACCTCTAGAGAAGTAACAAAACTATCCCTTACACAAGAGACTCCATTAAACCAATTGATAAAGGCACTAATCTACTTGCATTGGATATATAAAATTGTTGCATTGGTATGTGTGAATTTTAGAGATATTGCAATTGTTCAAGTTGGAACTAATTCTTCATGCTTTAGGATTCTTTGTGCCCCAAGGGCGTCTAGTTTAGCCAAGTAATTCTCTTTGTTGTTACAAATTAATGCTACGGCCACTAGGGCCCTTGAAAAATCACTTTTTCATCATCTATTTCTCTCTAATCTATTGTTGAAATTTACATGTGAACCTAGATTATTGTTCTACTAGTTATTGGTTATCATTTGGATGGTTTACTTGTTAAATTTTGTGGCTAGATACACTTGGATGTCATACTAACTTGTTGATAACACATAAGAAACAACCCTGAATGCCACCAAAGTCTTTCTTTAAACATTGGAATTTTGACTAGTCATTGCTAGCTTTATTTGACATCTTGTATTAGATTTTAGATGGTTAAATGTGTAGCTATTGTTATAATTTTTTTCTTATACATATACATTGTTGTTGCAATTTGGGACAACAAGGATTCTTGCTTGATTCCATTTGGTTTAAGGCTTGTATATCTATCATTTGTTTTGTTATGGGCAGGGCTAACATTGTTTTGCAAGTACACAACACTTGGTCAACATTCTCCATCTACAAGAATCATTCTCAAGCCTTAGTCCTTCTCCAAAATTGACCTATAGGGGTGTTCACTGATCATTCTCACACTTTCCATCTCAATCCCCCCAGGGTCACTGGGATTCCCCCCTTGTGGTTCTTCTGTCATCACTAATGACAGGGAAGTGTCTATCTAAGGTGACAGTGGGTAGATACTCTTGTAGTTTTCACTCATCCATGGATTGGGTTGGGATTTTCCCAAACTACAGATTGTGCGATAACAATGCCCATGATAAGACCAAACCCATATGTGTGCTCCAAGATTATACTCGTGACTTGTAATTATCATTGATCTCAAAAAGGCTAACACCCCATCCACCATGTGTGTTGAGAAAACAATGTCTTCAAAAATGCAAAAATAAGCTTGAATTTATGGTGGTAACAATGATTATGCAAATCGTGGTTATTTCAAAATACTATACTCCCTAAGGCTTTTAACTACCAATATTTTATACATTGGTGTGACAAAAAATATGATGAATTTTGGTTTCCTTCAAAGTAGGTAGTTAGAACGATATTGATATTAACGGCTCATCCTTTAATATAATATTGTATTTTTGTTTCTACTAAGATTTATTAAGATGAGATGAATGGACCAATTTTTCTTTTCCTGTGTTTTTTGCTATGTGATACTTGTCTCACAGTTCTGTGTTTTTTCCTTTGAAAAATATGTATACCAATGGTCCAGAATAGTGTTGCTTGCAGTTTTGACTTTGACCTCGACAATGATGATGATTCATGCCCATAATAGATTAACAATGTTGATGAATCAATGACATTGTCAAGATACTACAACTATGAATTTCCATCATCATCTGTGTTGAATTCAAGACTATAGGTAACACTTCTTCGCATCGTTGGTAGTGTTTCTCATCGGGTAGACTTGTAGAGTGAAGGGACACGAGTTGCATAGCAAAATGTCCCCATTAACTTTGATATATCGATGTTTTGTTTCAATTACTTTGGAATTGATGTATATCAACATCTAGGAACATCATTTTGATCAAGACAATGTTGATATCATGAACAATTCAAATGCTATGAAGTTGTTTCATTCAATCATTTGAATGACATTTCAAGGCATCATTATGTCAACTTTCCAAAGAGATGAAAAGTCTACATTTTTCGGCCTATTGATGTTTAGAAATGTAGGTATACTGATATTCCTAACTATGAACATCAATGATGTTTATGTAACAATATAAAAACTAACATAAATTAAAATGAGATGGTTTTCTTGAATGGATTTGATTTTGACGTGTAAATGTCAAGACCGTGTTGTATAAACATCATTTTTTGACCCCAAATGTAGTAGTCACTAGAAACAGGAGACTAAAATTAGTCCTTCAAAGTCCAAATGGATTCCAAATCCATAAGAGATTAACTAGGTTGGTGAAAGTGAGGTATTGTCATAGCCCCCACCATGGTTTAAATATCACAAAAGTGGTTAGTTCACCCTCACAAGGGTGGTCTTCAAGTTGATGGAACCATCAAGGTCATTAAGTTGGTTACTAAATTAAAGAGATCCACTTCCTTCCACCCACATATTGATGGGCGAACAAAGGTGGTGAATCAGACTTTGGTTTAGCTTATGAGAGGTTACAGTCAGAAGAATCCAAGGACCTAGGATGAAAATTTAATTTACATGCAACATTCTATAATAGGGATGTCCACACTTCCACTAATAAGTCCCCTTTTGAACTATATTTTTGTTTATATTTACCACCACCACCACCAGATATTTTATATGGATAACCTGAAGTAGGCGCATCAATCTCAAATGATGCATTGAAGGTATAGAAGTTCATAGATAGGATTAGAAAACACACATACATGTTTAGGAGAAGCTAAAGAAATCTCTTGACAAGTATGAGGTCGGGCATGATCAACACCTGGTTGCAAAGACCTTCAATGTAGGAGACAAAGTTTGGTTGCACATAAAGAAGGAAAGGTTTTGGGGGCTTGGAAAGAAAATCAAGGCCTCAAGAAATGACGATTTTGAAGTATTGGAGGGGGTAGGTGATAGTACTTGCAAACTTAGTCTTCCACCTTATATGCACATTTACTCAATCATAAATAGAGAGAACTTGAATCTCTATGAGCCAACTATGTTCAATGAGGACGAAAGGGGGCAATTCTTACCTTCCATAGAAGATTTGGTAGTACATGCACATGCATGATTACTAGAGGATATAATTCTACAGAAGAAGGTCAAAATGACTAGAAGGGGTCTAGAAGGATGTTGGTAGGCATGATTGAAGGGACAACTACTAACCAAGACCAAATGACAGTCCAAGGAGAAAGCTAAGGAATTTTTTCATAATCTCCATTAAAACTAGAGATTTTGGAGACCAAAACCCTCCCAAAATGAGGAGGGATGATTCAAAATGGACCTTCATAGTTAACATATGAATTTATTGATTCTTTGGAATGGGGAAGAAATAATATGGGACCCAGAAAGGCTATTTTGGAAGATCCTAAAAATACATATTTACAAACGATGAAGAAAATCCTTCGTTTCAGGGTCAAAGAAATGATATTTTGGGGTCTCTGACCTTCATTGCATTCTATAGGTTAACAACTTTCCAATTATGGTAACACTCTAATTATTCCCCTTAGGTCCAAGTGGTAGCAATGTCAACTCATATTGATTCTCCCATGTGGAGTTAGTAATGTGTGGGAATCCACTAGAGACTTCTGGAAGCATCACAAGGATTCCAACATGGTTATGAAACCCTCGACCTAACCCTAATTCTAGCTATAAAAATCATATTAGAAGGAGGGAAAATGGTTCACTTTCTTTCGCCACCATTCTTGTTCCATAGTATGAGAAATAAGTGTGGAGGATATACATAGAGCAAAGAGAGATAAGCAATCTATATCATCAAACCAAAGGACCATTAAGGCACATGTTTCTGAATCTCTCTAATTTGGAGAGGTTCCATCAATAGTATTTCCCTATAAAAGGTAAGAAAACATTTCGTTTGTGTAGAATCATGTGTAGTTACTTGATTGAATGATTTGAGGCTTGAGGTATTTTCTTGTTCTATTCCTTTGAGTATAGTTGAGGACTTTAGCAAACCATAATACCTTATAGTTTCACAACAAGCTTGGATGTGTTTGTAATTTGTAATTTGTATTATAATCTATATTATATCAAAGATGAAGACACAACCCTTCATTTCTTGTTGGATCTTTTCACATCAATTTTTCTCAAGGTAAATAATGTTTTCCATTGTGTATCTTTTCTATTGTAATTTTTTTTAAATAATCTCATCATGATTAAAAAAATTCAAATATAATTTCACAATGCATATAAACTAACTATGATAACTATAGATTTGTTATACATAAAAAGATGAAATGTTAATAACAACTTATATTTCAAAATTTATTAAATATAATATAAACCTATACTAAAATGTAACATTAAATAATTCCAAACTTAAATAAATCAACATTGATTTATTTGACAAAAATTCAATACAATAAACACACATACATGTATATTTATGCATTTTGGTAGCAATATAGCAGCTGCCATTCTACATTTGAGGCAAATAATAATGCCCTATTTTACCAATTTGATAGAAGAAGCTCATGAGCTCCACTATAAAAGGATCCATAACCACATAACCCTTGCATATAGCTAAAGTGCGCTTAATAATAAAGACACAAATAGTTTTGGGTATACTCGTATAGTTTTCGGTACAAGTGTCTCGGTTAACACACGACTTAATGATCGAAGAATATACACTACGTTTTGTCACATACGTTTTGTGAAGTTGAGGAGACTTCAAATGTAAGCATTGCATTGGGTTGAGAAGAGATGCCTTTTGCTATGTAATTAATGAAAATTTGGTAATGGTTATCCATCAATGTTCTTTGTTCTCTCAACTTTGTAGTGTAGGGCTTTTTATTTATCATGCTAAAACATGTGTTACTTATTTCTTATTTGTGGAAAACATTGAAGTTTTAAATACTATTAAAATTTGAAATCATTGATAACAATAATTTTTAACACTAAAACATCAAAACCTTCATCCACTCAGTTTGCACATACAAAACTCCTCTTTGTGAATCATTTACATTTCCAATTTAACCCTCTAGCATTATTTCAATGCAAAACTTTAAACATGAGTTTTTAATGACATTTGTTATTATGATTCATCTTTTTAAAAAGTGAAATTTTAGCAATTTAGTTAAACTTTAAAATAAAATAAAATAGTATTTTTTAATTTTTTTGGTAAAATGGTTGTAGGTTAATTTATGGTTATGTTTGTACATATGTTTATGTTTTTTTTTTAAATCTAAAGTCTTTCCACGTCCACAAACTAACATAGTTTGTTTTGACATTTTTGTCAAATCTATAACCATGTATCTCATATTTTAGAGATTTTAGAGAATTTGAATACTCTAGTTTTAATCTTTTGAATTTGATCTTGTTTATGTCAATTTTCACATGCACTCCAATTTTCACATGCACTCTATGTGATCAATTTTCAGATGTGAAAATTGCTACTTAGTGAGTTAACAGTAACACCCTAGTTGTTATCACTGAAAATTATATGCAGCGGAAACACAAAAGATCGAAGATGAATCACCAACACAACTGAGACACAATTTTTTGTTATGTAATCTTTATTAAATTCAGAAAATCTAAGGGCAAGACCAACCCTCTTGGTTAACACAGTTTGACCCAAAACTAGGACAACCTTGTCCAACAAAATACCCGTAAAATTATGAGGACAACCTTGTCCTCCCAACAGAAAATCAACAAAATTACTCGAAAATCACCTCTGCCTGACATACTTGATGCTAATGCTCACACGTGTGGGTTGTACGACCTGTTCACACATGCGACCTCTACTCTGCCTTCCACACGTGCAGCTATCCTTTTCAATATGTTGTCCCTCTTTCTTCCTCACACGTGTGCCTTCCTTGGCTGGAAAAGATGTCTTCCTTGGCTTGAGACAGAAACGGAAAATCACCTCCAAACCCTAGGCCAGATTTGTCACAATTGCAGAATTTCCCTTGCTAAAATTTCCAAGCTCCTAGCACAAGTGCACTTCACTTATTCTCTCTTCATCTTGCACAATAATCAAATGTCACAATGACATCTCTCCTTTATATGCGAGTCCAATGAGTGAGTTTAGGAGCCCTTTCTAAACTCAAAAATTAATTAGAATATTTTATTCTCCTCTTGTGGGTGTGGAACCCCATCACAAACCCACAAAGCCCATCACCTTTCCCATGAGGCCCTAGCCTCATTTCTAGGTCAGTTTTGACGAAACGAAAGGCTAATTTGGTGCCAATGAAATTTCCCACAAGTTTGGCACCCTGGATTCTAGTGGGAATACCTCCTAAAGCTACAAAATCAACACTCCCTCTTAGTGAGGGAGGCATCCCATCCACCATCATCTGGATGCACCTTTGTCTCCCACACTGGAAGTAACTATGTCTCTTGTACTAGATATGATATGGCTACACTCCAATCCTCCTGACTAACTACTCCCTTTATCATTGAAGCAAACCCTGTTGTTCAGTCTGCCTCACTAGTTTCTCCCTATGTGACTGAGGCAAATCTCATACCCCAGTCCTCCTGACTAGTTGCCTCCTCTGTCAGTGTAGCAAAACCTGTTGAAACAAATGGATCCTCCCTGGAGGTCTTACATCCCCTAGAATCCTCCTACCTTTGAAGCTCTTGTCTTGCCTCCTCAACACATGACACCTGTTTATCAACCCCGGAATATGTCTCTCTCCCACTTGAACCTAAGGGGGGACTCCCTCTAAATGATCCGCTCTCCCTTTGAGCCAATGGATTCTCTTTATTGGGATCGCTCTGAGCTCGCATGCTCCCTCTAAAACCTGATTCCCTCTGAATCTATAAAACCTTTGGATCCATCTGGTCCCTCTAAATCTATACAACCTTCGGAGCCATCTACTCCCTCTGAACTTGTTGATCTCCTTTGAAGTTTAATCTCCTCTAAATAGTCCTGGGAGGTTGCTCCTCCCTACTATATCCTAAGGGTTGAATCCCTCTGGACTCTGGCTTCCTTTGAGCCAACACTACGGGTGGGGCCACCTGCCTCACCATTGGTGGAGCCACTTGCTCCTTCTCATCTGTCTCTCTGCTCTTGCTAGCCACAACACGCATAGGTTGGCCCCTCATCCTATAAAGGTTTCCCTCGCTAACTCTATGAACCACTGTTGATCTAAAGCTAGATCATATGGGAACAAATAACACTCATCCATCTCGAAACAATATATGGTACCCCTTCTTCTCAATCTATGAGACTAAGAGAACACTCCTCCTGAGCTCTGGCACACATAACGCATTTGACACCCTCAACACCTCACTTGACTCTAATCAAAACAACACCATACGATATCCCTGTACTGAATGCTTAGTCCCCATGCCAAGCTCCACACAAAAGTTTGAGCATGTCTCTATGAAGCTGTCAAATAACTCACGTGCACCTGTCATATGGAAAGATGCTTCGCTATCCACCAGTCATGTTTCCTTGCTGGAAATTGTGCCTGAAAGGGTGGAGACCAACAAGATCTCTCTTTGGAACATATTCGCAAATTCATCAACCTCTATTGTTGATTATTGATGCCTTCTTTCTCTTCCCCTCTGGTGTGGAAAATGTGTAGCATAGTGCCCAAAATCATGAAACTCAAAAAAATTATCTTACTAAGATCCTTCTTATGTATCGGCTCTAGAGATGCTTCTCTCTAAGGAGAATCCCTTCTCTCGATGGACCTCTTGTAGCCACGGAGAGCCCTTATGCCCTTAAACACTTCCTAGAGTGGGATGAGTGCGGTTCTCATCACCACTACTCTTTACCATACCATCCATATCATCCCTAAGATACTAACCATGTCTCCTCCCTAGATCTGATGTCCATACTCTATCAAAGTCGACAACTTGTCTAGGTGCACAAATCCCTGCACAAATGAAACCCCCAAGACCTAAGAAGACCTCTAAATTCTATATTCACCAACTTAACATCCTCCACCTTATCATTGATGGACACAAGCTGATCGCATATCTACGTAATCTTCATAAGGTAGCTCACAACCTTGTGTAATCTTCATAAGGTAGCTCACAACCTTGTCCTCCCAACCTAAAATCAACAAAATACAAATCAACAAAATTACCCAGAAATCACCTATGCCTGACAAACCTGTTGTTGTCACCTATATTAATGTTGATGTCAGTTGTACACATGTTGATGTCAATAGTATGGATATTTTGTTGCCTCAAAATTTTCACATGTGCGAACTAAATCTTCCCAGAAAATCTATCACACATGTGGCCTGCTTTCCCTCACAAGTGCAGACTGTGTACGGCCTGTTCGTACAATTTTTTTTCTCACACATGTGTCCTGTACTCTTTCTTCCACATGTGCGACAATCCTTTTCAGTTTGTTGTCCCTGTTTCTTCCTCACACGTGTGCCTTCCTTGGTTAGAAAAGATGCCTTCCTTGGATTGAGACAGAAACACAAAATCAACTTCAAACCCTAGTCCAGATTTGTCCTAACCGCATAATTCCCCTTGTTGAAATTTCCAAGCTCCTAGCACTAGTGCACCTCACTTATGCTCTCTCCATATTGCACAGTAATCATATGTCACAATGACATATTTCCTTTATATATGAGTCCAATGAGTGAGTTTAGGAGCCCCTCCTAAACTCAACAATTAATTAGAATATTTTATTCTCCTCTTGTGGGTGTGGAACCCCATCACAAGCCCACAAAGCCCATCACCTTGCCCATGAGGCCCTAGCCTCATTTCTAGGTCGATTTTGATGAAACAAAAGGCTAAACTGGTGCTAGCGAAATCTCCCACAAGCCTGGCACCTTGGCTTCTAGTGGGAACACCTCCTGAAGCTACAAAATCAACAGTTCATGTTGTAATTTTGTTTTTCATTGCTATGTTTTTCTCCACACCACGAGGTAGTTGTCGTGGTGATTTTGAAAGACATATAAACAATGATCATTTTGATTCTACTGAAAGCTTCTAAGGTTGACTAAGGTAGAGAATATAATGGGCTATGAGTCCACAAGAGGGGAAAGGTAAGGGGGTCCAAGGGGGGTTGACATATATCTCATGATATTACCATATCCTATCCTTAGCCTTATTCCATGAGATTGTCCTATTTTCACTTCATCCTAAAGTTTATGCTAATTAAATTAGGATCCCAATGAAATGATTTAATTACTTCAAGTAATTATCTTCTATACTCAAGCAACTACCTCCCACTTTTAAGTAACCAAGTCCTACCATCAAGGAACCAAGAAAGGATTACGTGGAGGGCTCCTTGTTCTCATCCATTCATTCATGCAAGGAAGGGAATTCAAATTAGGAGGGATCAACTTGAGAAAAAAAGAGTTTTTGAAGAGAAAATATAGTTCTTCATGAGGGAAATCCAACCTATCTCTCATAAAGTCCATGTAGAGATGAAAGAGGAACTATTATGTGATATTAGGCATCAATATTGAGTAGGGAGATACCTTCCTAAACCCCTCTACAATGTTGGCCTTTTGGGGTTGTCAAATAATCCATAATTTGTTATCCAAGACACAAGAAACTAATGGAAATGAATTTTGAAAGTAGATAGTGACTTGAGCTCTTGCTACATATATTGAAGAGCACAAAGAGGAAGAGCATTCTTGAGGGACTGAAGAGTAGAGAGGGGAGTGGATTCATGTGTTCTATGGGGTAGTAGAGCGAGTACTAAGAGTTGGTCTAATTGAAATATTCAATAAAGAACCCAATACTGGTTTATATTGGATCGGTGTTGGAAAATTTTGGGAATGGAAGGAATAATTTGGGAGCCTTGAACAAATATTCTTCATTATGGTGGTTTTATTGCCCAACACTAAGGTAACATCCATGGAGGATTTTCCTATGGTTCAAAGGAAAATTTCCCACACCCAGTCAATTGCCTTGGAGCTCAATTTGTGAAAAGATAAGTGTATTTCTTCTTCTCTTTGGTTATGATTTCACTCATTTATGATGAAGGATACATTTGCATTATTTATTACGAGAACATGCCATGAAAATCCTATAGATGTTAGTGGGTGAAATGGATGTGGTTGTAATCAATTAGTTTGCAAGACACATGTAGAAATGCATTGGAAATCCTTATATGCCAAGTGTTTTACAAAATGATTGTGTGAAATAATGTTTTGTCTACCCATTTAAGATTGATAATTTGAAAGATATGAACCCTAATAAACCACCTATCGAGTTGTTAAGAGGTTTCCTCTTGAGAATTTGAAATATGCAATCTTCTTCCTACAAGTGCATGTTTTGTTTCCTAGTAATTTTTCTAAGTGCTCGTGGTTAAAATATTTATCATGCACTCTCTTAAAATATCTATAAATATTATTTGATGTATAACCCTTGCTTTTTCAAGCCCTCAAAGAATGGTTCAACTTGGAAGGCTTCATGTAGATTTTACAAATGAAAATTCTTGAGTTTTTAGGAATTTTAGAGTATGCCCACTCCTTTTGTGAAGGACATGATTGACCTTGTTGATGGGTTCCTTAAGGAAACCTATGAGCAGACCCTTATGCTCGATGGTTTGCTTCACGGTGTTAGCACTAGAAGTCACCTCCTAACTGCAGGGGAGGTAAGCCCAGTACCCATCAATTTATACAGTAAATGTAAATGAGTTTTAGGTGATCAAATGGACAGGACTCAATGATAATAACGTTCTAACTCAAAAACTTGGACTAGCATGCATAAGAAATTGAGGTCTGGAATCAACTTCAGTCGGTAAGTTGGAGTAAGGGTGAATAGAGGGAAGACTTTGGTGAGGAGAGTGTAGAGGTTTGTCGTGGACATCAGGTCTTCCAACAACCTAAGGAGGAAACAATTAAACACAAGATCCTCTTGAATTCAAATTTCAAAGAAATTGAAAGAAATTATAACATCACTATAATCAAACATTCATCATAATACAATCACAACAATTCATGTGAATCAATCAATCATGAACTCTTTCAGTATCCGAGGGAAACAATATGGAGCAAGAAAGATGACTTAGATTAACCAAGATGTCTCAAAAACAAATACATAACCAAAGAACCAATGTTCTTCATAAAAATATTACAATAGCAGGGAGCCTAGCTCAACCATTCGACCTTAACAAAATATCAAAACTGCCTATATATACTAAAAACTATTGTGACTACCAGGAGTGTGATTGGGCCCCTGCATTCAAAGTTCCCAGTCGGCGCTCGCTCTGTCAGACTATGAAGACCTCCTCATGTCAGATGTGAGACAGGCGCAATTATGCGTTTTATAGGAAAATCCATCCATGAGGAAGCTTTGGGTGGATAGTGTGCCTTCATGGTTGCTTTCTGCAATGCTTTTCATTTATGGGGTGAGACGAGGTCTCAACTTCCGCCCCTGTCTTCAATAACTTTCTTCATTGGGATCAGGATGAGGCCTGACACCCATGAATGTTTCCAAGCGGTGCCCATGACTTCTTCGAGTCAATCCTGACGCCTCGAGGCTCTACAAATATTCCCTTGTGACCAATACGGGTGTTGTAGGTGCTAAGCTCATTTATGGACCTGTCCTTTATTGATATGACCTCTGGTTGTGGCCAAGCGCTTACCCAAAAGGTGCCTCGCGATTTCGCATCTCGGGTGCTTCAATGTGAGCCACTCCCGACTCTCCCGATTTCCAAACTCGCGAACTGGAACCTAGCGAGCGCCAGCTCGTCTCCTTAACCTTCAACAATCTGACCCCGGCTATGACCTGGGGCCCAACTTCCAAGCGCTTCGCGACTTCTCTCTTCGCATTGTCAAAATATTTCTTGTCTCCCCTCTTCCGAAACCCGAACCTACACTTGCCTCAAATCGAAAGTCCACGATTCCCCGTGATCCAATGGTCCATATCTCCCCTTTGCGTATCAGGATTTCGCATCTCAGAAAGTTGAAAGAATACTCACCTCCCTTCTCCCGATTTTCAATTTTGTGCTCGCCTCAGATCAACGGTCCACGATTCTCCGTGATCCATCGGTCCAGATCTCCCCTTTGCGTATTGGGATTTCAACTACAAAATTGTTATTCTTGCGCCATGTGTCCCTCTATATCGACGGTCCAGATCTCCTCCTCCACAATATTTCCCACCGTCGATCTGATCTGCTTGATGGACCTCCATCGTTGAAAGATGATCTCGCATGTTGCTTGTATTTCAAGCCCGAAGTGGGTCTCTCTGAAAGGTGTGCTTTGAAATTGAAACTGATACCAGCACAAGAAAAGGATGGGGTCACCCTGCGGCCCTTAGACAGCTTTATGTGATAACATTTTGCTACACAGGGGATGGCATGCTCCCTACGAGCTGCCAAGAACAAGTAGTTATAGTCGCCTTATGCATTGGGTTATGGAGTCGAGCTCAAAACATTTCGTCGAAGGTCGACATGTACACTATTCTACTTATAAAAAGGAAAACAAATGCACATGCTCCAGAAAGAGCTTATTTATGTACAAAACCTAAACTAACTGACTTTTACAATGGGCTAGGTGAAGGCAAACTTCCACCATAGCCATTCAAACTGTTTGATCACTGAATCCTTCACTTCACCGCAAATGATCCACAAGAAACAAGGAAAGTGTGATAGCTGGCTAATTTCATTCTTATGATCACCCATATTACCTTCAAATGTTGATAAAAAGATCAAGCTTGCATGCTCCAAAGCATTTGAAAAGTGTAACGTTATGTACTCATTGACAGGGTCATGAAATTGAAGGCAACACATGATTAACTTATGAAAGTTTACCTTCACTTTTTCAAAGTTGTTGACAACTTGCTTGATGTCCCCTACAGGCACACTTGATTGAAAGACAGCCATAGGTATCTGTGGGTCCAAAAGTTGCTTACTGTGAACTTTAGGTACAAGTGGAAGAAGGATGGACGTAGGTGGATGTTGATCCACTGGTGACTGTGGATTTACTTCAGGTTGTGTATAAATGACCTCTTCATGTGCCTCAACTAAGGGTTGCTCCTGGTCAAATTTGATGTCTTACGTGACAAGGCCAACCTATTCATCATCCTTGCTGTCTTCATAGTGATTAAATACAAGATAAGCTTGTTGCTCGTCATCACTAGGATATTCATAAAAAAAAAAGGGTTGTCTTTCATATCTATGATTAGCCTTTAAATCAGTAATTTTATCAGGAAAATAACTGTTAAAAATATATATTTCAGGAACAATAGTAACAACTGCTCCTAGTTGTTCATACACATGATTTTCATCAAGATAGGGCTGCTCATGGATAACTGTGTTGAAGACAAAATTATCCATCGTCTTTTCTTCATAGGGACAAAAGGTAAAAACTGCCTTACGTTCAAAGTTGAGATGATACTGACTTTTAATCCTACCACAAGCTTGAAGGTTCTCCTCCACTTCCCCAGCATCCATGAATAACTGAGATACAGATGTTGATTTCCTTTCTCTCAGATGAAGTACAAGCTCTGAATGTTGAGCCATGACATAGTACACCATGTCAGCAATCTCTGTGGGTCTAATCTCTACAGGCATATTATGATACACACGGTAAAACCTTCTGTTGAAGACGGCCAAGGCTTCCTCTTCCCCTCTCCTCAAGGCATTAAAATCATCCCAGTAATGATCAAGGGACTTGTTCTCACCCCACCACTTCAAAAATTCATTACATAATTCAACCCGAGAACCAATGGAGTCAGCTCCCAAACATTTAAACTACACAACAACATCTCCAAACAACGAATTTGAGAACAATCTCATGGCAACGTCATCATGAGCAATCTCAAATTGACGAACAAAGTTCTCAAAGGCCTCCACATGCCTCTAAGATGTAACATGATCTTCCCCAAGAAAATGAGGAAGATATTTAAAGAAATCAGGAGGATAAGGATGAAGATGATATGGAAGCTTTAAAGGTTTAAACAGCTTGTCTCTGATTCTAGTTTGAAAACTAGTGGGCTGAATATGAGGCTTAACACACTGATGGAAAGGATGAGCAGTAACAACGGGATGTGATGAGATTTGAGGAGGTTGTGGATCAATTTCAACCTCCTCAGGGATGCAAGGGTGATTGAATCCAGGAGGGATCTTAGTATGAAGTTCATATTTATGAATAGGTTGAGTTGAGGATATAGGGTCAGCATCTACAACACAGGCATAAAGTATGGCTTCTTCCTCCAAGGATGGATATATAAAGGAAGGTTGGTGATCAACCGAATAAACAAAGAAAAATACGATCCTCTTTATATGTGAAGAGAAAAACAAAAATGAGTTGATAAAGAATAACAAAAGTTCATGCAGAAAGCTCATAAGTTGATACCTAGTCATTCCCTTCATCTTTCTGTCAATGGAATCCTCCCCAATGGAGTCTCTGATGTGGAGTCACCAAGTAGATGATTATAGTCAATTTTTGTATCCCACTCTTGTCTACCATCAAGAGCTGGATATATGTCGTTCTTCCCAGGGAGCTCTTTAATCTGTTCAAATCCATCCCCGACAACGATGCCATTTATGTTAGCACTAGAAGTCACCTCCCGACTACAGGGGAGGCAAGCCCAATACCCATCAATTTATACAGTAAATGTAAATGAGTTTTAGGTGATCAAATGGAGAGGACTCAATGATAATAAAGTTCTAACTCAGAAAACTGGACTACCATGCATAAGCAATCAAGGTCTGGAATCAACTTCAGTCAGTAAGTTGGAGTAAGGGTGAATAGAGGGAAGACTTTGGTGAGGAGAGTGTAGAGGTATGTCGTGGACATCAGGTCTTCCAGCAGCCTAAGGAGGAGAAACTTAAACACAAGATCCTCTTGAATTCAAATTTCAAAGAAACTGAAAGAAATTATAACAACACTATAATCAAACATTCATCATAATACAATCACAACAATTCAAATGAATCAGTTAATCATGAACTCTTTCAGTATCAGAGGGAAACAAGATGGAGCAAGAAAGATGACTTAGATTAACCAATATGTCTCAAAAACAAATACATAACCAAAGAACCAATGTTCTTCATAAAAATATTACAATAGCAGGGAGCCTAGCTCAACCATTCGACCTTAACAAAATATCAAAACAACTTATATATATTAAAAATTGTTGGGACTACCAAGAGCGTGATCGGGCCCCTGCATTCAAAGTTTCCAGTCGACACCCGCTCTATCAGACTATGCAGGGCTCCTCATGTGTGAGACAGGCACAATTATGCGTTTTACAGGAAAATCCATCCATGAAGAAGCTCCGAGTGGACAGTCTGCCTTCATGGCTGCTCTCTGCAACAGTTTCCATTTATGGGGTGAGACGAGGTCTCAACTGCCACCCCTATCTTCAATAACTTTCTTCATTGGGATCAGGACGAGGCCTGACACCCATGAATGTTTCTAGGCGATGCCCACGACTTCTTCGAGTCAATCCTGACGCCGTGAGGCTATGCAAATCTTCCCCTATGGCCAATACGGGCATTGTAGGTGCTAAGCTCCTTTGTGGATCCGTTCTTTATTTATATGACCTCCGGCTGTGACCAAACGCTTACCCAAAAGGTGCCTCGTGATTTTGCGTCTCAGGTGCTTCGATGTGAGCCACTCTCGACTCTCTCGATTTCTGAACTCGTGAACTAGAGCCTAGCGAGCGCCAGCTCGTCTCCTTAACCTTCAACAATGTGACCCCGACGATGACCTGGGGCCCAACTTCTGAGCGCTTCACGACTTCGCTCTTCGCATTATCGAAAGATTTCTTGTCTCCCTTCTTCCGAAACCCGAACCTGCGCTTGCCTCAGATCGACGGTCCATGATTCCCCATGATCCAATGGTCCAGATCTCCCCTTTGCGTATCGAGATTTTGCGTCTCGGGAAGTTGAAAGAATACTCACCTCCCTTCTCCCGATTTCCGATTATGTGCTCGCCTCAGATTGATGGTCCACGATTCTCCGTGATCCAACGGTCTAGATCTCCCCTTTGCGTAACTGTGAAATCGCTAATCATGTGCCATGTGTCCCTCTAAATCGACGGTCTAGATCTCCTCCTCCGCAATATTTCCCACCCTCGATCTGATATGCCCGATGAACCTCCACCGTTGAAAGGTGATCTCGCATGTTGTTTGTATTTCGAGCCCAAAGTGGGTCACTCTGAAAGGTACACTTTGAAATCGAAATTGATACCCACGCAAGAAAAGGATGGGGTCATCCTCTAGCCCTTAGACAACTTTATGTGATAACACACGAGACCCATGAGCATGTCATGTAGTGGCCTAAATGGCCTCCTTTGATGGTTTTAAGGTTTTAAGGGATGGAATGAGTTATTGGAATGGTAATAATTGTAGGCGATGACAAATAAAATTTAAGAATGTTGTTAATGGTGTTAAATGATTGATTTGATTGAGTTAAACCTCTCTTTGTTACTTGCATTTGCCTCCTCAAAGGAAGGGCTACTCAAATCCCCCAAAACCTTGACAAATATTGTTTGATGTCCATGGAAAGTTTTGGAGTCTAATGTGAATGCTCTTGAGGGATGATGTGAGATGATTATCTTTGTTGAATTGGTTTGTACCGTGATTTGTTCTTACAATGGACTCTTGAATGAAGGAGGGATTTATTCCCCCCATACTCCTGAAAACATGTGATTTCTATGCATAGATTATTATGTAACTATTATGAATGACCTTAAGATTTCCTATGAGGTATTTACCTTTGTCATGGAATGGATTTTATCATGTTTTGGCCTCAAGGCTAGTGGAACTCATGCTATAAGTTTTTGAGACAATTTGTATAACCATGCATAGGTGAATGATGAAGCAAGAAGCTTGTAGACTAAATAATCATTTCCTTATGTTTATAACAACTTTAATGAACCTAGAATCACACTTCTAATCAATGTATAACGTGTTACATGGATGAGCCTATGAACATTAACCCTAAACCCTGGAATTGTCTTCCTTGGAGAAGGGAACAAGACCTCCATCTAAGAGATTCTAGGAAATTAATGAGATGACATAATTGATGAACTTATAAAGTAGAGTTAGTATGTGAAACAAATGCTTATTCTTGTGATGATTTCATTATTCCACCTGTGCTTGATTGTCAACGTCTTGGAAAGGTGTTATCTAGTAAATTGTGAAGTGTTAGTTCTAATTGACTTTGAGACTTTGATCTTGATGTTTGTTGTTAAGAGAAATGCTTCCCCAAACTTTCCTTTTAAAGATTGCAAGCTTTATTTATGTTCATTGGCATGATGCCAAATTTTGTCATATTAATTAAGAGACAATCATTTCTTTTGAAAATGGTCTTATATTGTTGTAGTTTGACTTACATATCGTTGCCAATAATTAAATTTTAGACCAGCATACGCTACTTTTAATGTTGATAATGAAGATACATTACATGTGTATTTTCTAGAAACATAGTTTTTAGAGAATAATTCTTGTTTTCATAAGTAACATGAATTTCCATTTGAGATCATATGATGTCTTTTCTTTTTTGTAACTACACGGGGCAAATTATATTATCTTAACCATCGAAATTCATACAAAAAATCTTAGTTGATGGTCTGTTGCTTGGGAAACTAGACCGAAAACAAAGAAAGAGATCATTATTCCAAATTGTTTGAGACAAGTTTTTTTCTATCCACTTTCTTACTAGATATCCATAAAAAACATAGATGTGAGCTTTTCTCATAGCAAAAACATAGCTATAACTACTGCTAGTTACATCAAAATATAAAGGAGTATTCATATTGATTAGTCAACATGGGGAGGAGCCTGTGGCCCTTGAGGGGGACCTAGAGTTGTTGGTTTAGTTGGTTGGACCACTGTCGTCGTCAACACTGAGTCGGAGGAGGGGAGACATGCCAGAACTTCACGCAAGAGAATATAAAATCCGTCCAGTTGAAGTTGAATTGTATTTTGCGCTTCCTCACGACTCTGTAGCATTTGTCCCAAGAGCATTTTTATATGCCAATATAACTCCACGGTTTTCCAGTACTTTGACTCTCTTCCCCATGAGCTTCTGATATCTGGCACCTAGGTGATTATGGATTCATCAACCTCTTGCGTTAGATTCAGAGCTCCTTCAAGACGAATCTCTACTTCCATCGCCGCCAACCATTCTTGGATGTGGGGTAGAGTGAATCCCTGAATAGTAGTTGTTGCCTCACATGTTTCCTATTAAATGCGAGTGCTCGGAGTGAAACCACCATTGGTGCTTGAGGAAGGCTCTGCTGCTGAGCTTCCACCTCGTCTATAGCCTCGACGATAACCGTGACAAGGCGCCATTAAGAGTGTAGATTCTGTGAAGAGTGTCCTACTACTTGTTATGTGGATGGTAGATACTACACTACTGTGTTAGCTTCTTCTCGACATCCAAACTCTGAGAGTTCCTTATTCTCTTATTATTTATGGAAGATGTGAATAATTCCCTCGCTGTGACCTCCTCGAATTTCGTACTTCCTATGTGAATTAACCTGGAAAAGCCAACCAATTGGTCTGTGATACCTCCCTCCTGGGAATTTAACTGCTTCTTTATGGTTTTGGTGTACCTATAATCTAAATTACCTGTCACCAGATACATGTCGTACCAACCTCACTGGTTACCAATGCCRACCCAAAAAGGATCCATAGAAGTCTAAGGATAACTTAGCATTCRCAAAAGCACCTCAAGAAGCTCAGAATGGCCTCARCAGACAAAGAAAGGACAAAAATTCAAAGCCCTTAAAACTCAGAAGAATTGGCATCATTGCGAAGAGCAYGTCGCAAGCTTTCCGACGGTGTAAACGGCTCATCAAACAGAGTTACGGATCAAAAGGTATTTGCRGTCAAAGTTTTCGTCAATCTAGCCCAGTCAGCAGAGATGAGTCAACATYCGTACTGCTGACATCAACATCAGTACAAATGACATCARCATTTGTATAGGATATGTGGTGCACACATAAGGTGACATGTGTCATGATGACATGGCAACACCAGAGGTTTCCACATGTCACTCATTTTTGGCCTTTTCCAGTCAATCCATGGACTAATGGAAAAGCAGCACGTGGCAATTCGTACATCCACGTGGCATCCATACAGCCACCCGGTAGATGACGTGGCAAGATGACCAGGTAGACATGATGTGGCAGTGACTGTGCAGATTGATGACATGGGCCAATGAGTGGTTGCCACGTGGCCCAGTCATGGGCTTCCACGTGGCAGCGGGAAAATTCCCAATGAGGGCTAACAACCGAATTTCCAAATTAAAAAAGAGATTGGCCAAATGCCAATTGTTCCGCCAAAATAGAAACACCACCAAAATTTATTCAATCCGTCGTTTCCATTTCGCCAAAACTCGCACCAAAAGAAATATCGGTCCGCCATATCTGACCCAACGATCCGCCAAACTGGCAACCGTTATATTTGGCTGGAGGTTCAGGATATATATATATATATATATACCAAATATAAAACTATTAACAACTATACACCCAAAAGGGGGAGGCTCGTGGGTTTGACCCTGGGACCTCCCCAACCACAAACGTTTTAAATAGTATTCGCCAACGACTAGGCCAATGGCCTATGTTAGTCATTCCACCCATATTTTGTATTAAAAGCACATTTTTCCGATGCTCGAGGGGGGAGAAGTAGGGCGTGCCATGGTACGGTCAGACATGACTTTCGAGGAAAATTTTTAATGAATTAATTGCAAGTTGCAGGCACGAAAACCAAGATGAAATTTCTCATGGGCCTGAAAGTGCCAGATTTAGATCGAGGCGTGGAGATAGTCGTTTTTGGGTAATTTTGTGCCACGATTTCAGTGGTGCTATTTATTTTATGATCTGAGCAAAGCTTCTACAACTTAACTCCAGAATGAGGTATACTTATGTATTTTGCCAAATTCTTTGTTGAGTTAATAACAAGGCCTGCCCATTTGACAGTAGGACCCAGAGACGTAGTCCATGAAGGACGAACTCCGTTATCAAGTTTTTGTGTTCATATTTGATGCTTATGTCTCTTTATCATTGATATTTCCTTCTTTATGATGCATTTCAGTTTATGCTCATTTAATACAATTCTTTAACAAGTCACATCGATGAAAAGATCCCGAGTCATGTTGGTATCAGAGCAGTCGTCTTTGACTTGAATTGGTGAATGTGAATGCTTACTAGGGCCAAGCATAAACAGGGTGAAGGAACACTTAAAACTTTCAACCCCGAAGTTGGTTGTGCATCCTGAAGGAAGAAAATGGATGAAGAGGACAAGCATGATGAACAGGAGAAAAACTTTCACATGGTCTTCTATCGCATGTCAGATGTGGTCGAGAAAATGTATGGAAATTATGAGAAGAGAACGACAAAGAAAGGGAAGAAAAAGGAAGCATTA
>SNQJ01S0013074.1:421226-443051 GCA_010110895.2 Picea sitchensis | reverse complement strand
ATGATCATAGATCAGGATGAAGAACTTTCAATACCTTCAGTTGATGAGTTTTCTCCTGAGTACTCAGATGAGTTGAAGGAAGATATCATCCTGGACAGAAGGACAAGGACTTCATGCAGGGGTGATGTTGATTATCTTCGAGTGGGCTTAAAGGGCACACATCCAAGCAAGGCAAAGTGGATTGATAAGGACAAGGTGAGGGAACTCTTCCCTCACTTATTTGTTGATTGATGAGAGATTTTGGTGGTCCAAAAAGATCTCAGTGGGAAGGCGTGATCCAAAAAGGATCCAGAGAAGTCTAAGGATAACTCAGCATGTGCAGAAGCACCTCGGGAAGCTCAGAATGGCTTCCACATACAGAGAAAGGAAAAAAATTCAAAGTCCTTAAAACTCAAAAAATTGGCATCATCACGAAGAGCGCGTCACAAGATTTCCAATGGCGTAAACGACTCGTCAAATGGAATTATGGATCAAAAGATATTCGTGGTCAAAGGTTTGGTCAACCCAGCCCACTCAACATGGATGAGTCAACATCCGTACTATTGACATCAACATCAGTACGAATGACGTCAACATCCATATAGGGTACGTGGCACACGTAGAGGGTGACATGTGTCATGATGATGTCAGCATGATGTCAACATGATGATGTGGAAGCACCAGAGGTTGCCACTTGTCACTCCTTTTTGGCCTTTTCCGATCAATCTATGGACCAATGAAAAAGCACCATGTGGCAGTCCGTAAAGCCACATGGCATCCATACAACCACCCGGAAAGTGATGTGGCAATATGACCAGGCAGAGATGACATGGCAGTAACTGTGTAGATTGATGACGTGGGCCAATGAGTCGCTGCCATGTGGCCCAGTCGTGGGTTGCAACGTGGCAGCGGGAAAATGCCTAATGAGGGCTAACAACCGAATTTCCAAATTAAAAAAGAGGTTGGCCAAATGGCCAATCGTTTCGCCAAAATAGCAACACCATCAAAATTTATCCAATACGTCGTTTCCATTCCACCAAAACTTGCACCAAAAGGAATATCGGTTCCGCCAAAATAGCAACACCATCAAAATTTATCCAATACGTTGTTTCCATTCCACCAAAACTTGCACCAAAAGGAATATCGGTCTGTTGTATCCAACCCAACGATCTGCCAAACTGGCGACCGTTTTATTTGGCTGAAGGTTTGGAATATATATATATATAACAAATCTAATACTATTAACAATGATACACCCAAAAGGGGGAGGTCCGCGGGTTTGACCCCAGGACCTCCCCAACCACAAACGTTTTAAATAGTATCCGCCAACCACTAGGCCAACGACCTATGTTGGTCATTATGCCCATATTTTGTATTAAAAGCACATTTTCCCAATGCCCCAGGGGGGAGAAGCAGGGCGCACGACGGTACGATCGAGCATGACTTTCGACGCAAATTTTTAATGAATTAATTGCAAGTTGCAGGCACGAAAACCGAGATGAAATTTCTCATGGGCCTAAAAGTGCTAGATTCAGATCGAGGCATGGAGACAATCGTTTTTGGGTAATTCGATGCCAAGATTTCAGTGGTGCTATTTATTTTTTGATCTAAGCAAAGCTTATGCAGCTTAACTCCAGAATGAGGTATACTTATGTATTTTTCCAAATTCTTTGTTGAGTTAATAAAAAGGCCTAATCATTTGAGAGCAGGACTCAGAGACATAGTCCATCAGGGACGGACTCCATTATCAAGTTTTTATGTTTAGATTTGATGCTTATGTCTCTTTATCATTGAGCTTTCCTTCTTTATGATGCATTTTAGTTTATGCTCATTTAATACAATTCTTTAACAAGTCACATTGATGAAAAGATCCCAGATCAAATGCTTTGGCAGGTGTGAGTCGGGGTTCAAAAAATCGAGGCTCGAGTACCTCATTTATTGCATATTGAATGTCTAGAAGGTGGGAACGAGGCCAATCGTCCACGTGGTGAATGGACTCATCCCCCGATGATTCATTCCTCCTTGGCACCCCATCCAGGTACATTTAGATGATATCTTATATTGTGAATCGTGTTTACATTTTGGAACTTTTTAGCGAATTGAAGAGACCCTTCTATGTATTTTTTGTTGAAATATTGTAACTGCAAAGAATATTCTAATTATTGAGTTATCATCATGCAGATCAAATCCCCTTTTGTGTATTCATCATGTTGGGACTTATGTATGACCAAATCCCCTTTTTTGGATTGGTCAAACCCTAGTTAAATTGTGGTATTTGAGAAGTCAGCCCCTAGGGCTTATTAAATTGGTTTTAACCACTAGTTGAAGAAGTCGGCCCTGCTTGGTGAAGAGACATAACCCTAGCACCCCTCAACTAGTATAAATAAGAGAGGAAGACGCCTCATTCACTCACTCACTCAAGTCACTCATCTAATGTGCAAGTTTTGAAGGTAATTGCAGTTGCAAGAAGAAGGAGAGAGAGGCACATTGCTCAGTCTTGTATTTTCTCTAGTGTTTTGGTCTTTWGTCTTGGCATTGTATTGGCAATCTATTATTGAGGAAGTTTTTGATGGGTTTTCTCCCCCACGAGGGTTTCCTAGGATAAAATGTTGTGTACCTTGTGATTGTGTTTCTTTCAGTGATCCTGCTTATGATATTATTGTCTGGTAAATTGAAAAGAACTTAATAGAAACTCTAAATTTAACATGGTATCAAAGCTGAACTGAATAAAGCACCTTTCACTGAGTAACCAAAAACGTCATTGTTGTCGTACAAGAAAATTAGGGCTTTTTATTAGAAGTGAATTTTTGACTAAGAACCATCTAAGGAAGTGTGCCCTAGCCCAGCGCATTACTTGGCAACTTGAGCACACCTTTTCAATGGCTAGAGCCTCTAGGAGGTGAAACCCTAGCTTTGATTGGTACCAGAAAACCAGAAAAACAGAACCCGTACCAGAAGTACCAATCCAGATTTGCGCAGGTCATATTTCAAGGGGTAAAATTTGGATTTTTTGAAATCAGATTGCTCCAGCCTACTCGCCTCAACCCAACGCATCTAGTCCCTGGATCAGAATTCAAAAAATTGAAGTTTGAAAAATTAGGGTTTTCTCATAAAACCCTAAGTTGATGTTACAGTTGTAGTTGCAATTGTTGTACCAGTTACAGTTGCAGTTGTAATTGTTGTACCAGTTACAGTTGCAGTTGCAACACCAGTTCTTTCATGCCAGTTGCAACACCAGATGTAGTCCCAGTTCCTTCATGCCAGTTGCATTGCCAACACCAGTTGTAGTGAAAGTTTTTGTGAAGTGTTGGGACTGTTGTTTTATTGTCCTAGTGCAACTTACCCTAGCAAGATACTGTCAGAGTTATGTACTTACATATGTTTAAAATGTATTATTATTCTAAAGGGTAGTTGCAGGAGAAAGGATCTTTTGACAATCATAGATCCAGAAGGATGTCAGATCCAACACATTCAGAGGAATAATGCACCCCAGGTTTGATCATTTTGATATGCATCTATTTGCTATGACATTATTTTGATATCTAGGTTGTATGTTGAAGCTATGAACATCATGCTAACCATTGGTCAAAATTAAAGTAAATTGATTAAAGTTGAGATTATAGAGTTTATTCTCTAACTTAGATCTCTGTTAATAAATCATATTATCTCAGTACAGAGGACAGGTTGAAGAGAATACTTCTCATCTTGAGCGAAGGAGACTTGGAAGAAAAAAAACACACTCATCCATGAGAACAAGACTCTAGGTTCCAAGTTTGATTGATTAAGTTGATAAGATTCAAAGTTGCACATGACAAGTTTGATAACTACCTCATTACAAGTAAACACTATAGTTGAGATAACAGTCTTTGAAAAGTAGTATACTTGGTAGCATGTGAGCATATTGAGATAAATGCTTATTGTAATCATTTACCAGATACAACTAACATCTCCTCTAGGAGAAAATTCTTGTTTTGGTTCCAGGTTACCATGGAGGAATGTTTGATCACAACACTAGAAGAGTGTTGCTCTCATTTCAAATTGTATTTCTTACTTTTGACCTTTGTTTCAGGTAGGTCACAAGCGATATCTCTAAAGGAGCTACTGTGACGATTATTCTTGCTATTATTTTACTATTACCAAAAGAATATTATTCTTGTCTACTATTGTTCTTGTTCTGAGCAGGTCACAGGTGCCCTATGGGAGCTATAGTGACGATTGCACGAGGAAACATATTAGACGAGACATGAAGCAGATTATGTACATGACCGTATACATTCATGTACCAAAGAAGATGAAGACGAAGCTATTTTTGAGATACATAGTATCTCATATGGAGATTGATTGTAATGAGTAGAAGGCTCCAAAGATGACCAAACATTAGAACATAACTCACAGTAGACTTGGTCAAAGGATAATGAAGCCACCTTGATAGGAAGCATAATTCATTTGAAGTTTGACTCAGCTTTTCATATTAAGACTTGGTAGTTCACACCAAGTATATCTTGTAGAGACTATGAAGACTTTGTAGACTCATAATAAATCAATAACAGAGTGAGCCTAATCTTAGAGAGGATTAGATGGGAAAAGGAGACATCTTCCAGGACTGGAAGACAGATGCCATGAGTTGAGAAGACTAGATCATAGCTTCAAAGACCTCTAGGAGACATAAAATCTTTTGGGAAGATTCCCTTGTTTCAATGACAGAGAAGGACGCCAGTCAGAAGGACTAGGATATGGATTTTTCCATGAGAAGATAAGGGAAGTCAGTGTTGATTTCCAATATTGATCTAACAGATCAAGCATTTTGCAGATAATAGTATAAATATGTACAAAGCATGATTTGTGTCCAAAGGATTCTCCCAGCAAGAGGGAGAAGACTGTGATGAGACACTTACTCCAGTAATCGAAGAAATAGTTCCAGTATTTGTAAAGACAACCAGAACAACCATGATTCATATACAATATGAGATTCAGGGGGAACAATCCCTATATTTGAGATTGAGTTATCTCTAGTGCCAGTTGGTGTAGTACATTAGTCGATTCATGAAGACATGAATACAATAGTAGATAGAGTGACCTCCATGAAAGAAGAAGAGCTACTTTCAGTATTAGTAATTGAGCCACTCTCAGTTTCAGATGAAGTTGTTGCCGTGATAGAGTAGAGGAGTTACTCTTAGATTTCAGTAGTCACAGTGAGAATGGAGCAATTCATTCTCAGCTTCAGAGCAACTGCAGGAGCAGAGTCCCAGTTCCAGAGGAACAATTGCAGAGAGAGTAGATAACATACTCTCATGGAGTGAGACAGATAGTGCTTTGCAAAAAGCACATAGGGGTAGCACATGGTTGTGCATATTCAGTTGGAGTTGAGCAAGTGTACCAGGTTGGTACAATGAGAGGTGAAAAATTTGGTTTCAATGTACATGACAAGAAGACTCATGTCTGGAAGTTGAAGCAAGCTCCAAGAGATTAGTATAGCAGGATTGATAGTTTTCTTGACAAGCTTGGGCTTTACCAAGAGTAAAGTCGATCCCAATCTTTACTTCAAGATTGTGGATGATGGACCAGTTATAGTGTTGTTGTATGTGGATGACTTATTCTTAACAAAATCTCATCATTGATCATAAGAAGAAGTTCGCTGCAGAATTTGAGATGAAAGACCTATGCTTAATGCATTATTTCTTAGGTCTTGAAGTTTGGCAAAGCCTAGAGAAGATCTTCCTTAACCAAGGGAAGTATGCAATTGAAATACTGAAAATGTTTGATATATTGGAATGTAAAGCCATGAACACACCCATGGAAACAAAGTTGAAGCTCTTGGTTGATACTTCGTCAGGATTGGTTGATGCTACTCTGTACAGACAGATTACTGGTTCGTTGATGTATCTGACGAATACCAAGCTCGATATATGCTTTGATGTGAACACCTTGAGTCACTATCTGGTAGACCCCAAACATGTTCACCTTGTAGCTGCAAAGCATGTGATGAGATACCTTCAGGGTACATTGGAATTTGGTCTCTGTTATACTGGAGATCATGACTTCAGACTGTTTGGTTATACTGATTCAGATTGGGTTGGAAGTGTCTTTGATAGAAAGTGCACTTTAGGATTTTGTTTCAGTTTGGGGTCAGCCATGACTTCATGGCAGAGTAGGAAGCAATCCAATATTTCTCTCAACACGACAGAAGCAGAATACATTGCAACATGTTCTGCCAGTTGTGAATCCATATGGCTTCAGAAGATGTCGACAGGTCTATTCGATCTAGAGATGGAAGCCACCGTGATTCTATGTGATAACCAAAGTTGCATAAAGATGACAGAGAACCCAATGTTCCATGATAAGTCATAGCACATAGAAATTCGGTATCACTACATTCATGATATGGTGCAGAGGGGAGTTGTAAATCTCCAATATGTTGGCACATATGAGTAGGTTGCAGATGTGTTGACCAAGCCTCTGTCTTGTGTAAAGTTTGAATACTTTAAAGACAAGCTTGGTATAATCCGAAAGGACATCCCTCGAAAGGGGGAGTTATGCTGATGATACTATGGTATCCTGACCAACAACATGTATCTCAATTAGTATTTTATATCCCATGGGACTGATCATCCCTGGAAAAATCCCGAAGGTCTGGTAAGGATGGTCTGTTAGAGTACCTGTGCATGTATATGCCAGCTGTGGTCAGTAGTGGTAGCTCCATTAGGATTTTATATCCTAGGGAATTTCTTGATTCTTGGGCAAATCTCGAAGGTCCGGTAAGGATGGTCTGTCAGAGTACCACGTGGTAGCTCCATTAGGATTTTTATATCCTAGGGAATCTTATGATTCCTAGGCAGATCTTGAAGGTTCGGTAAGGACGGTTTGTCATAGTACCACAAAATGTTGTTGCTGCACTTGCCTCATTCTATTTCCATATGATGATGATGTTGTTATATCAACCTCGTGTTGATGATGTTGTTATCTCAACCTCGTATTGGCGATGTTGTTATCTCAGCCTCGTGCTGATGATGTTGTTATCTCAACCTCGTGTTGATGATGTTGTTATCTCAGCATCGTGCTGATCATGTTGTTGTCTCAACCTCGTGTTGATGATGTTGATATCTCAGCCTCGTGTTGATGATGTTGTTGTCTCAACCTCGTGTTGATGATGTTGTTGTCTCAACCTTGTGTTGATGATGCTGTTTTTTCAACCTCGTGCTGATGATGTTGATTGATTTAACCTCATGTTGATGATGTTGATTGATTTAGCCTCATGTTGTTGATGATATTGTACCAGCCTCATGTTGTTGATGATGATGTACCAACCTCGTGTTGGTGAGATTGTTTATCTAGCTTCATGCTATTGATGTTGATGTTTCAGCTTCATGCTAGCAAGAATGATGATGCTCTTCCAACTCCATGTTGTGAACGATGATGATGATGCTATTCCAGCTCCATGCTGAGAATGATGATGATGATACTATTCTAGCTCCATGCTGTGAACGATGATGTTATTGACGATGAGAAAAACTTTCGATGATTTGTAGATATGCCAGTCAGTGTTCCAAATGTTGATGATGTTGTTTCCCTCTCTCTCCTAATAATGTTGTATTGAGTTATGTCTGTAAAATACCCTTCTTGTTAAGGGGGAGTGTTGAAATATTGTAATTGCGAAGAATATTCTAATTATTGAATTATTATCATGCATATCAAATCCCCTTTTGTGGATTGATCATGTCAGGACTTATGTATGACCAAATCCCCTTTTGTGGATTGGTCAAACACTAATTAAATGGTGGTATTTGAGAAGTCGGTCCCTAGAGCTAATTAAAGTGGTTTTAACCACTAGTTGAAGAAGTTGGCCCTGCTTGGTGAAGAGACATAACCCTAGCACCCCTCAACTAGTATAAATAAGAGAGGAAGGCGCCTCATTCACTCACTCACTCAAGTCACTCATCTAGTGCTCAAGTTTTGAAGGTAGCTGCAGTTGTAAGAAGAAGGAGAGAGAGACACATTGCTCAGTCTTGGATTTTCTCTAGTGTTTTGGTCTTTAGTCTTGGCATTGTATTGACAATCTATTATTGAGGAAGTTTTTGTTGGGTTTTCTCCCCCATGAGGGTTTCCTAGGATAAAATGTTGTGTACCTTGTGATCGTGTTTCTTTTAGTGATCCTGCTTATGCTATTATTGTCTGGTAAATTGAAAAGAACTTAATAGCAGCTCTAAATTTAACATTTTTAAACATATTTTCTAATGTCATTTCCTTTTAATCAAGTGTTCTCTAATTGTTATGAAAGTTTTATTTTGTTTTAAATTTTCTACTATGAAATTTTGTGTTAATTATTTTTAATGATGCATAGGTGACACTAATTTATTGGTGTTGTCACATGATTTTCAAGATAATAACAATAAGTTAATGAGTTATTGCCTATGATAAATGCTAATTTTTTTTTTATAAAAATGATTTCATCGCCAATTAATTTGGTAAATTATAACTAATACGGTTTTAAAAAATAAACATTACTCATGATCCTTCAGTATAAGGGGTCCACATTCAATGGCAATGGTGTTTATGCCCAACCCATTCCAGATCCCTTTACCAAAAGAGTTAGTGGTGCATTGCTATTTAATGCCAAATGGAATGGACAAGACCATTAGTCTACATCATTGAAAATCCCTTTACCAAAAGAGTTAGTGGTTTATTGCTAATTAATGCCAAATGGATGAACAAGACCATTAGTCTAAATAATGATGTAGAAACATGCAATAAATGATCCAAGAATGATAATGATGTGTAAAATAGATGTGGAAGTGGATGGAGCTCAATGGGGAAGATTGGATTGGAATGCCATTGGTGTAGCTTTGTAGATGTCAATTTGTATTTAAGGAAGGGAAGTTCCTACAACTAGTTTCCCAAAATTGATCATAATTCTTGACCAACTTATAGTGCAGGTTTGTGTTATTTATAAAATTGTAGAGTTACTAACATAATTTCATCTCTTTTTTGGTAGAGAATAGATTACACGGACCATTAGTGAGAAGGTCTTAGTGTCTTAGCTATAGAGTTTAATGCATGGTTTGCAAGTTTCATGAACATATTTGAACTAAATGAACATATTCACAATGTCTAGAGCATTATAACAAGCATAATACTACATATTACAATAAATTGTATTTTCTTAAAGATCAAAATTTTACACTCTTGCAAAGACTCTTTGGAGGTGGTTTTAAAGGAAATGTAGCTTCAATTTTACACTACCGCAAAGATTCTTTGGTGGTGGTTTTAGATGAAATGTAGTTGCGAATCAACATGTTTGAAACTGAAATTTGTGGCGGATCTACACTATGAAGTCGAACAAAGGAGAAATATCAATCAGATTGCTAAAGTGAGTTGATTGTTACTTTAAAGTGCTCACTCTTTTTATGATTAATATTTGCATTTGGATTCAAGTTTGTTGGGTTTGTTTTGACATTGAAAAACACATGTGAAAGCATCAAAACCTACACCAACAAGTTGCCCCTCTTATGGAATGACAACCGTTTTTGTAAAATGGAGTTCATTAATCCATCTAAAACCAAACTAAGATCAAATCCACCCCTCTTCCACTTTAGTGGAATATGAAGAGAAGAGCAAAACATGTCACAAGAAAGATTTAAACCCAAATGGTAATTATGACAATTATCTCTTATTAACCACTCAAACTAGATCCAATTAACACAACTATGCATAAATGCTAATAATATAGTTTTGGTCCAAGGTTTATAAAAACCACCTTAAAAAAATAATATAAAGTAAAACTATAAATAAACATGTTCAAAGGAAATGAAACATATTAAAAAATGGTAACAGTTTTCTTATCTAAGAACTTAAATCCAATTAACACAACTATGCATTAGTGCTAGTAGTGTAGTTTTGGTGCAAGGTTGATAAAAACCACCTTAAAAGAATAATATAACGTAAAATTATAAATAAACATGTTAAAGGAAAATGAAGCATATTAAACCATGGTTTAAATTATGGAACTTGTCCATTTAAAATGTAAAGATTTAATTTAGATGAATGGTTATAAGATGAACGGATTTGTTATTGCTAGTGTGGTTGTGGTTGTGGTTGTGGTTGCAGTGAGAAGAGCAGACATGAAGGGAATTGCAGCGACGTGTCGTTCTCATTTTCAAGTCCATCAGGCCAATACCACACTGTTGCCCGTGTCGGTGCTTCTACCTTCCTCCTCTCGGGCTTTTTCGAAGCCAACCCAAAAGCCATTGGGGTCGACAGAAGCTCGTCGGTGCTCATTCTTTGCCAAAGCATTTGCTCATAACAGAAAATCAATACGTTCATCATCCCTGTCATTCTCAGCAATCATTGTACCAGAAAACGTATGGCACAGACAATATTCTTCCTCATCCAAAGTCAGTATGAGCTTGAGGACAGGAATTGTTGGCCTGCCCAACGTGGGAAAGTCCACTCTTTTCAATGCACTGGTTAGTTTTTCTCATCTGGGTATTACATTTCTTCTACTATTGCATGCGATTATGGAATTTTATTTAAACCCATAAGTCTTGCATGAAAAATTCACGTTGAAGTATTTCATTTTGCAATGTCTGGAAACCTTGTTAAGCAGCACTTGTTGCAGCACAGTCGCTGGTATTTTGTGAAATATTTGAACGCAAAGAAATAATTCCAGTCACAAAAGTATTATTTTCTGGATTTATGCATTCTACTTTCCCAAATCCAAATTGTTCTTCAAGCAGGAACTTAAGGATTGGTATTGAAGTCCCAAATCCAGATTGTTCTTCAAGCAGGAACTTAAGGATTGGTATTAAAATCCCAAATCCAGATTGTTCTTCACGCAGGAACTTAAGGATTGGTATTGAAGTCCCGCATTTCGAGAGCTTAATCCGAGCTTAATATACTAGACTGCAGGCATTTACAGCATTAGTTGTTCTTAAATGTGTAAATGTGCTCGCGTTTTACAACATTTAAATTCACCAAAGGCAAACGTGTATAGTTGTTTTGTATCAGAGGGCAGGCCTGACAGTGTTCATATTGGCGAGTGGGATGAGTGAAATGCCGGGCGGATCAAGAGCAGAGCGTCTGCACGACGTAAAACAGGGCATGGTAAAAAATCACACTAATCGTTCCTAAAGTAGAAGACTTTATAATTGCTGATTCGAGCTTGTATCAAATCTCCAGTCATTATTCAACCCGGAGACGGAAGCGGCGTGTGCTCCAGACGTATCAAACATTTTCTGTTTTTGTATAAAAGGTTTTTTGCAATACAGAAGAACAGAAAGGATTAAAAGTAGTAGTGCCACAAAGGATACCAAAAAAGCTGAACCATAAAAGTATAGAAAATCACTACAAAGACCTGGAAACAGTTGCCGTGGATTGGGAAAGTTTGGCCGGTGCTCACTGGGAAGGTCGTGTCATATTTGTCTGTTTCTGGAGAGGCGCGTGGCATGAATTTAAGGAAAAAATAGGGGTTTGGTATGAATGAGAAGTATTTGACAAAACTTTTGAATGGATGTCTGCGACGTGTTGGACAAAAGTTCTGAATGATGGGTAGCTGAACTGTTTGACAAAAGCTCTGAATCGGAAGAGGAAGTTTGTTCTGTATTCAGAGGTTAGGTGTCTTCTCTGTTGACTTTACGTGTCAGAAGTGCCATCATGGTAGCCGATTCATCTGAACATGTCAGAGAAGTTCAATGGAGAAGGTTTGCAGCTTTGGAAAATGGAAGCACAATATGAGGGTGGTGCTTTTAGAAGAGGACATGTGAGTATATGTAGATGGTTCAAACCCCATGGACAACCAAGTAATGTGGCCTATGAATCTTTTGGCCTCTAACATGTCTAAGACTTTGAAATCAACATAGGCAACAATAGTGACAAGGTTGGCTAGGAATGTGGGCTGTCTTATGGACACAGCCTGGCTTGAAATAATCCATCTCTGCCATGAATGCTGCCTTTTGAACCTCCATAAATGTTCAAACTCAATGACCTCGCCCATTTCTGTCACTTTATCTGTTATAGTTATTATTTTCTCTGCCTGAATAATTTTCATCGCCTCTGCAAGTTCTTCTAACCTTGTTCTCTTGTGCTACAGACGAGCTCTGGACTTTTTACTGCACTCTCCTTCACTCTCCATTTTTTTTTGGAACTACATGGAAGCAACTGTCTGAAGTAGTGGGATGCCAATGTGTTGCGAGTCACTGCACATATGCTTGCATTTGTTTTGGTTTTCTACCCTATACGTAAATGTGGTCCAATGAACTCCACACATGTTAAAATTCTTTGTACCCTGTTCATCACTCTCCGAGGAACATGTGCATACTTCTTTGAGTGCTTTATTGTTCTTTCCATTTCAACACTTAGGTGATTTTACATCTTTTTGGGTTCTTAATCTTGAGATTTCATTTCAATGATCACACTATAACTTTTGATATTGTCTCTTCCCTCATCCAACACTTAGCCATTTGGACACTTGGGACATAGTCCATTGGATTTTTACCAAGGCTGAAGGCTTGATGTTCCCTGATATCCACTTTCCCAAAGTTCTTAGAAAATTTCACATGTCAGGGGTTGAGGGTGGGGTCATGGGCACTGTTCGGATTCCCAATGCCTAAGGCAGATCTTTGTTTCTCAAATAATGCTTTCCTGAAGGCTTATATACTTAGCCAAATTTTTAATTCTTTAGTTATGGAAATCTTGCATGTGCCTGCAGTTTGCAATTTCCTGAACTACTTTTTTTCTTGCCTTAGTCAATTTTGATAGCTGCTTGGGTTTCTTCATATTTGCTCTTTGTCTCTGTTATGCTTTGAATCTTGTCATCCACTTATCTCTTGTTTGGATCCGTACTTGGTGCTTTAGGGCATTTCAGTTGGGGGCTCAGCAATCGGGTTCCCCACTGACTGCAACCTTTCAAGTTTCTGGAATAACTATTCCCAAGTGTTCCATAGTGAAATTTTGACTACTTGGGTTACCTTCCATCAGGTTCTCTAGCCATGTTAGCAGTGTCCCCAATGTCAATGCTCATTTGTTTGACTCCTCTCATACTTGGCCATTTCCTGGTTCCAACTTCCTTCGCTCAGACCTTTGCTCTTTGTTGCAGAGTAAATCTGTTGCAAAGGGGCAAATTAGCACTACCCAATTCAGGGGAGGCCCTAGAGCTAGTTTGTACCCCCTTTAGCAGCAATGGCTATCAAAAGAGGCAAAGGCTACCCTTGCTTTGAATGGACTTGTTTACAGAGTGGTGGAAAAGAAATAAGGGAGGGGTGGAAGCTTGCTTGCAAGCTTTTTTAAGACCCGCAGGTTACAGAGGGTCATTTATGTGCGATACAAGTCATTCATGCAACCAGAAGAACCTATTGATTGTTAGACCGGGGTATTCATGTGACCCATTGACCTATTAGCTTAGCTGCGAGTAACCCTATTCGTAGCTTAGCTGTTAACCTATTCTCTACGTAATATGACTGATGTTGTTCATGTTATGTATAATATCTAGTGCTCATGCTCAACCTTTAGGGCTTCCCACGACCAAGGAGGTCGACATAGATTTAGTTTAAATTTCTAAGTTTTAACATTTGATAGTTTTAAAATTTAAAATTTAAATCTTTTTTAGATTAAAAATTAGTAACATATTTACATTATAATTATCTTTTTAAAATTTAAATTTTATTACTTAGTTATAAGTTATAAGTTATTATTTATTAAATTATTAGTATTAGATGTTTTATATATAATGTTCATCATTCATGTTTATGGCATATGTATATGGTGAATTTTAAATAAATTTAAATATTTTTTTTTTTTATATTTATTATTTTCTATAAATAAAATAATATATACTATTTCCGTCCCCGACTTGCTGTCCCCTGAGAAATTTGGGGGTGCGCTCTAGCCATCTTGGAAACTCATCCCCCCATCCCCAAAGCCAGTGCAACATGAGTAGCAACTTCAAAATGTGCTTTTTGGAATGAATTTCAGAGTCGCGTTGCTAACATATTTGACATGTTTGGTCTAGCCAAGTTTGCATTCTGGGACAAACAATTGTTTCCCATATGACCATTAAAGGATAGTGTTAGAGTTAGCAAATAATAATGGTCAGACAATAAAGTTGTAATGTATTGTAGGTTAGTAATTAAATGGCTTATGTCACATGTGATAAATAGAGTTGTGTTAGATTAGGTTAGAGCTTGATAATGAAGTGGTTGCACAGGATTTTGGTACATACATTGTCTCTCTTATATGTATTGACATCCACACCATATCGTAGATGAACCAAGCATGCCATTCTCTCCCGTAATATATTATGGTTTGCATTCTTTGTTCATATTCTTGTGTGTAAAACTCACAAAAATAACACAATTGGGACACCCTCCTCCTCAGAAATAGAGTGAATGCATGAGAGAAAAGTCTAAACCTCCACTATGGCACATTTCTCTAGGTTATAAATAGAGGTTAGCTTGAAATACAAGCCACCTTGGAATAGACTTGGAGTGGAAGTCACTCAAGCTGGAAATAGGAGTCAACAAGTCATCTTCAAATAGTGTGCATTTCTCTAGGCCAAAAATAGATAAGGTGGAGTCAACACAAAGTAAAGATGAAGCTTCCTCAAGTGTTGTGCTATAGCCCAAAATAGAAAGTTGTGAATTGAAGTCATCTCCATTGAATTGGAAATAGAAGTGAACTGAACTGTTGGGGAACTGAAGTGAAGCACAAGTCAACTGCTAGGGCATACTCTTCCCAAGGGCAAGAATAGAAAGATAAGGCCCATGAAGACAAGAAAACTTCCTCCTAAAGTGGTGCACCCCTCTTCTCCAAGAATATGTTGCTTAAATGTTAATCAACTCCAAAAATAGCATGTATATGTGCATGAACTAAAAGTCAACCGAATTGAACTGAACCAACTGCACTGAACTCCAATGAATTGAATTGAAGTGATATGAAATGCAAGTTAAGTCCAACTAAAATCCATTGAACTAAACTCTGGTGAATTCCACTGAATTGAAGTGGAAACTTTAGGGATAACAACCCCAAGTAGGGTGCACTCCTCCTAGAGAAAAAATAATCGATGTGGGGCTCACCATAGAAGGCTCTGGAATCTCAAAGAATATACCCTCCTTGTCATGGTCAATTGCTGTTGGTGAGCAAATCAAACTAGGCAATAAGGCTTGTTGATCTCAAGCAATGAATGAGCGGCATGTGGCAGTTACTTGGGCAACAAGTAACTTTCTCCCCAAGCAACCTCTTATTTAAGCAATCTTTCAATTGGTTTGAAATTCCTGAAACTGATCATTAAGCAAGGCACACATCACTTGGTCAAAATATTGTCATGAAAATAAGCAATATAATCTCAGGGCAACCATTGCTTCTAGTAGGTGTAGAAACCCTAATTTTGACAAGAGTTTTGGAATGACTTGAAATTTGATCCCCATTCTGTTCATCATAATAGGTTTCCAAAAATATGATCAATTCTAGAAAATCCCAAAACCCTAATTTTGACCAAAATTTCATAATCTCAGATCATAACCAAATGTGAACCACATTTTGTCCTCCACAACGGGTATCTAAAAGTATAATTATTTGAAAAGTAAAGAAACCCTAAAGATTTCTTGGTCAACAAGTCAACTTTGACCAAATTTTGATCTTATTCGATTGACACCAAATTCAAATCATAAGCACATCTCCATAAAGTACTCAAATATATAATCAGATTTCAAGAAATATGAGTTTTCAAGAAACAGAAATTCCCAAGAAAGTGAATCTTGAAAACACGATCTTACCCTTTTGGAATCTTCGATCTCCCACACCTGCTCTAAGTGCGACAAGAAATATGCAAGCATGGAAAACCTGCTGCAACACTGAAACCTATCATGCTGTGTATTGGCGTGAGCATGATATGCTTTCTGAATGATCCCTGATCTGAAGATCACTTGCAAGGAACCCATCCAATCTTTAACTCTAAGTAACAAAAACCTGCGACGATGAGCTAAGTATGTCTTTAGCACTCATGAACTGTCGAAGCCAAATTATGAACTTAAAAATGATAAGTTCATCCTGATAAAGATGTATCCATGAACTGTTGATGCCGAATATCCTCTAATTTATCCATGAACCGACGATGCCAAATATTAGCTAATTTATACATGAAATGTTGATGCCGAGACACACTATATGGATTTGAAGAAATCCATCTGGCGTGTTAACGAGTCAGGTGCCAAACTTTTCCAGGTTTAATTCTCCTTTCGCTTGGTGCCATAATTTCTGCCAAGAGGAAACAAAACGTTAGGCTTGGAGACCATCTGCTTCCACTCCATTTCTGTGCAACCTTCTGCACCCACCTAGGCATACTCTGTTCTGCATTCCACATACCACACCACACACTCCGCTGCCATATACCAATATTAAAATGAGGAAAAAAAAATGGAAAAAACAGGAAAAAGAAAAAAAGCCACTGTCACATAAGAAGAAACCCACTAACAAAATAGTTGTTGCCTTTTTGCTTGCTAACATGTATCAGGCATCGTGTTGGGAACTGCCAAACATTTTGGATGCTGCCTCTGCAATTGCTTCAAAAAAAATATAAATATAAAATAAATCCGTGGCAGGAATGTATTGCTGCAGAAGGAACAAACATTTGGCTATAATAATATAATATATTATATTTACCAACTTAAAAAATTTAAATTATATTGATACTAACCTCAAGTCTAAAGTTCTGAGATATTTGAGGTATTGAATTGCCAAGTGAAGTGAGGACCTTGTCACCTAGTGGTAAGGGTACCATTAAGAAGTCTCATAGAAAACATGGATGAGAATGAACTTGCAGACAAGCTCTTTGACATCGAGATACAACTTGGATACTCACTTCAATGCAGGGATGAATTGGAAAGATATTTATCTGAAGTGGAGCAATCACCTTTTGAGACAATGCTAGAGGCATTGCACCCATCAATGAGGGCATTAATACAACTAGAGCTTTCACGGCACCAAGACCAAGATGCCAGGCTCATTGTTTTTAATTACATTAGCGAAATCGCAAGGATAATAACACGGCAAGTACCATATAAGAACGAGTTAGTAAAGGAAATATTTAAGATGATTGTTGGAAGTTTCAAAGGGCTAGATCATATCTACAGCCCCTCATTTCAAAGGAGAGTAAGTATTCTAAAAATTGTTGCCAAGGTCAAGTTATGCATTGTCATGCAAGAACTTGAGTGTGATAATCTCATCCTTGAAATGTTTTAACATTTCCTTGCTACTACTAATGAGAATCACAGTGAAATTGTATCTGACTTAATGCAAATGATTATGACCTTGGTTTTGGATGAGAGCGAAGATATATAACAACAATTATTATCTATTTTACTAACTAACTTGAAAAGAGAAAAGAGAGAGGTTTCACTAGTTGCCCATGCACTTGATGTTTCTGCACATTGTCCAATAACATTTACAACAAGGACATCTCTGACCACAAAATTCTTAGGCATTCAAGATTCCTTAACCAAAATCAAAACCTCATAAAATAAAATAAAATCTTATACGAAAGAATATAAAGAATGCATGAATGACCAGGACAAATCTCAAGTAGTTGAGACAGCTATCAATGTCGATGATGAAGATGAAGTTCAAACATACATTGACAAAGTTTTGGTCACTACTTCTCAAATCCATGATGGTTCAAAGGGGATTGATGCAACTTTCATTGAAGATTGTATATTACCTAATGAATTCCAAGATTGAGAATTGTGTTTCATCATTTCTATTCCAACATCGTCTAGTCATTATTTCTCGGATCCTCCTTGTATGTACAGCATTCTTTTAGTCTCTTGAGGAATCAAATTTCTTGTGTTAACGATGAATTTAGATTTCATGTGCCAGACGAAGAGTAAGATCTATTGTTGATTTGTGGTTGAAGTTAAACTCTAACACTTGTTCTTATTACTACTCTGAGGATGAAGCATCTCAAGGGGGGATGACTTGTAACATACCTAAATATATATTAGTACCTAGTAACTAGGATGCACATGCTAATTATTAAGCCCTAGTTAACTCATATATTAATAGGCATTATTTGCTAGCATCACGATTTTTGTCACGATCCACCCATTCAATGTTATATAAAGAGATCTCATTCGTTCACTGTAATCATCACTTTCCTATCAATTATAATATTCTATCCTTTATAGATTATATGGCTTTGTCCATTTTATTATTATTTAATGATGGCTCCTCATGAGTACCATTAGGTACATCACAACTTGTATTTGTTGTAATCCTATCAATAAAATGTTTGGAATAGTTCGATGTAGATGGTTGTATTATAATCTAAGCTGTAGGAAACACCTAGTTTGGCTACATCCTAGTACACGGAACACTTGGAAACGCTGAAACGAGTATGAAACACCTTGGAAATGCCACCAATTGTTCTTTATGGTGTTTCCGATTCTAGAAACGCCATATGGTATTGTGTATGGCCACCGACATTTACAAGGCATTTCGGTCATTTCCAATGATGTTTTGGCACTTTTTTGGAAGTTTCCAGGCCCACCTAAGTGTCTAAGGGGGGCATGGGACCATGTTAGCACACTTTTCCACCCTCCAATTGCGCTGGTAATTCTGATAAAACAACGTTGAAAAAATGGCTAATTAAAGGAGTAAAGCCCCAAATTGTTATGGGCTAGACCCCTCTCTGTTTGGGCTGGTTCTTTCCAGCCTCAAGGGGGATTCCCTAGGGTGATTTGCTGCTGTCCTAAAGTCTGATTTTCTGCAAAATAAGATAAAAAACAGCCATTGAGGGGAAAACAATAGTTTTGTTTGCTTGGAGGGATCCTATAGGGTTAGCACAATAAAGAGAGAAGGAAGAAAGAAAGAAAGAAATAAACTACTCAAAAGATTGATTAGAACCACATTGAATAGTAAAAAGCTACTAATCTAATTGCAAAATTCAACAAAGTACCAACATGAAGAGAGGTTCGAGAACAAACACAAAACTTCTTTATTAATAGGCTTGCAAAAGGGTTGGTTGCGCCACAATTGACAAGTCCACAATTGGTACAATGATCACCTTGCTCAAAGATAGAGTAACTAGACTAAAGAATGAGAGAAAGAGTGTACTAGCTGCTGCAAAAATCCGACCATAATAATGAATAAACCTCTCCATTATATAGAGAGTAAGACACACTTCCCAAGAGGAGAAGATGAGGACGTGTGAATGAGTAATTTAGGAATTAATGCGCATGAGGGAATAAGTGTGAGTGAGTAATGCACATGGATGAGTTATGAGTGAGAGTGTATGTACATGGTGAGTTAAAGGATCACACGTGTGAGAGTGTGAGGGATAGTGATGCAGGAGCATCGTAAGCAGTCAAGCGAGCGTGAAGGGAAGACAGCTGGAAGGCCACCAACGCACATTTTGAAATATTTTTGAAACATTAATGTAATGGTTAAAGGGAAGCGTACTTACATATTGTAAACAGATCTTGAGCGATTGCTCTCATCTATAAAACATTAAGGCATTTATGCGTAGTAAATGAAAGTAGGTAGGTTTGAATGAAGATTAGACAGTTTAGGAGCGTAGGAGGGAAAACCGACTATAGACACCCTCACCTTTGTATCATTGTAACATTAGAGAGAGCATTGTTGTATCATAAGCATAGAGAAGAAGAGAGAGCTGTAGAAGAATCCATGTACAGGAGTTTTGAATTAATATATGGAGCTTTGAATCAGACGCATGGTGTTATGATGTTCTCTGTGTATACATGCTAAATGGTATGCTTATGGTTGTTTATTCTCTCTGTTATGCATTTGCTTTAATATTGTGTGAATGTATGATTTCATGTTGAATGTTGAAGTCTGAGAGAGAGAGAATGAGTTTCAATTGTTTCTCTTTTTGAGTGAGAGAAGTTCCTACAAGGAGTGCAGTGAAATCGTCCGCAAGGAGTGCGTCGACAAGGTTCAGAGTTTATCTCTGAAAGATCAGGAGAGATACTGTTGTTCTCATTCCCGCAGAAGTGCAGGTGAAGCACAGAAGCCGTGCAAGGTGTGCGCAGGCTGGTTGAAAGCTCAGAAGGGTTAGCGCCGTTGAAGTGTTCAAAGGAGGACAAGGTCGAACTACTTTGAAGGGAGACAAGGGTCGAAGTCATCCAGCAGAAGTTAAGTTCCAGTGGAAGAACCTTGGTTTATTTCGCAGGAGTTATCAAGGAGCAACGAGCGGTCGAAATTCTCTGTGGGGAATTCACGAAACCACGAGGACCGTAGGATCCAGGGAAGTTGTAGGATGGTTAGAGGCAGGCAAGATTTCCACTCTAGGATCCAGAATCAACGTGGATCGCTGATCGTGCTTTACACAAGCCGTTAGATCATTTCGGCATTTCGGGGATCCTAACGACAAGGAGTTGAGCACAGTGAACCGAAAATCCCGAAGTCGCGAGTTGCGACAGGAATTGGATTAGAGTTTCGGGATTTCGGCACTTCGGGTGTCGGGAACGGAGAAGGCAGCGTTTTGGGAGCGAAAGTCCCGAAAAGCCAGGAAGAGTGACAGGTGGCGTACTTGTCGCCAGGTGGAGTCAAACCTTGTTGACCGTTTCGGAGGTTGAAGGACTGGGAGCCTTGCATCTGGATTCGCGAAATCGCGAAGTTCGAAATCCCGATGAAGTGAGAAGCCCGTTGGGAAGTCAACCTTTGCTGAGTGCATCGGAGTTCGGCAATTCAGGTTTCGGAGGTTGTAGAGATAGGAATCCTCGACAACAGGGGTCGCGAAATTGCGAAACCCGAAGTCCTGAATTTGCGAAGGGTGTGATCTTATTTTGGGTCAGGAGATTTGGGTTGATGCTTCGTGTTTGATCGTGTGGGCACACCCATAAGGACCCGTGGTTACACAATTGTGTGTGAAAGGTATTTCTCGAGGGGAAACCAAAGAGTCAATTAGACTCGAAGGGAAGACATAGAGCGATCCTGCGTGGACCTTCGACCTGAGGGTTTGGGGTTCTGCGTTAGATAGTTGAGTGAAGGAGTGGTGCATGTGTGAGGATAAGAGGGAGTTAATGCATGGAAATTGAGATAATGGTGAGTGAAGTGAGGGATAAAGTGAGTTAAGTGAGGGAAAGGATAAGTTAAGTGAAGGTAAGAGTGAGTTGAGTGTTTAATTAACTAAAACACGTCAACACACGCCAATTATGTATGCGCTAGCCAAGAAGACGAAATCACCCTATTTTTTAGGGAATTAGTGTTTAAAAGCAAATTAGGGTGAATTTTGAGAAACTGATGCATGAAAAGTGAAAATATGGCAAATGAGGAAAAGTTAGTGAGAAAAGTTAGCCTTGACTGGCTAAATTTTCTCCAAGGAAGTGCCACCTCATCATATGCCCCCTCTTCTTGATGCCATGTAGATGCCACATCATACTCAAACTCTGCCACATGTCAGAATCTGAGCCTGCCACTTGTCACATCTAGAGACCGTCACTCCTTCTATTTATAGAAACTGCTAAAAATAGGGTTTGGTTCCTAAATTTTAGGAAACTGTAAAAAATGCCCAGGATTACTAGGAGAACACCGCCACATGTCAACTGTCTAAAAATAGAATCTTCTCGCATGTCAATGATATCATACTCATCAGATTTGATTTTTCACAAGGATTCAGAATCCGTAATCTGAATTGACATGCGAGCCTCAATGCTCAACCTGCTAAAAATAGAAATCTGTGACAAATCATTCCGGAAAAGGTCCTGTTATCGCACGGTTTGTAGGAAGGGTTTAGGCAGCTTGAGTCAAGGCTTGAAACCGGCGTAACAGGAGCTTCCCCACCCACTGTCACCTCGATGGGGGGCTCTTTCTATTTAGGAGGGCTAGTCCAAGGGAGACGTCCCT
>SNQJ01S0013074.1:388616-410449 GCA_010110895.2 Picea sitchensis | reverse complement strand
CGGGGACGTCTCCCCTGGGCTAACCTCCCTAAACAGAAAGAACCTCCCCATTGAGGTGACATTGGGTGGGGAAGGTTCCTGTTACGCCAGTTTGGTCTATATCCTTTAGCCTTTGACCTAAACTACAAACTGTGCGATAACAGTATGCAGATATTATCTTTTATCTTAAGAATCTAACTTGTCCAAGTCATCTAGTGGGTCACAAGAAAAGGGCTTTAAGATTAAAATCTTCTAAGTATGTCCTTACTAGAGATGGATTAGGGTGGAAGAATCCTGATGGAGTTATCCTTAGATGTGTGGATGATGTTGAGTCAAAGAAACTAATGGATGAATTCCATGGGGCGTTTTGTGGTGGACATTTTGCTGCTAAAACTACTACACACAAGATCCTTAGAGCAGGATATTATTGGCCCACAATATTTTCAGATGTGCATCAATTTGTTAGAAAATGTGAGCCATGTCATCTTTTCACAGGAAAGCAAAAGTTAGCAACTCTCCCTTTGCAACCAGTTGTGGTTGAAGCACCTTTTCAACAGTGGGGTTTGGACTTCATTGGGAAGTTTAATGATAATTCAAGTAATGGGTATTCATGGGTTATTACAGCTACAGATTACTTTACCAAATGGGTTGAAGCCATTCCTACCAAGTCAGCAACTGAAAAGGTTTTAATGGATTTCCTTGAAGATAGGATTATTACTAGATTTGGGGTACCTTCGAAAATAGTGACAGATAATGCCAAGGCTTTTTGTTCAGCTGAGATGACCCCATTTTGTTTTAAGTACGGTATTATCTTATCACATGCATCAGATTATTATCCCCAAGGAAATGGTCAGGCAGAATCAAGTAACAAAAACTTAATGACCATAGTTAAGAAGATAGTTGGAGAAAATAAGAAATCTTGGGATAGTAAAATTAAACATGCATTATGGGCTGACAGGATTACTAAAAAAGCAGCAATGGGGAAAAGTCCTTTTGAGTTAGTGTATGGTTTGGAGGCTAGGTTGCCAATGCACCTTAGACTTCCTACTTATGGGTCAGTTGAGGATCTTTCCACAGAGAAGGATGCAGTTCAGAACAAGGTCAATTAGGTTATAGAGTTAGATGAAATCAGAAGAAGGGCTTATGATCAGAATTGCAGAAATCAGAATAAAGTAAAGAAATCTTTCGACAAGTCAGCTAGGCAGAGGGACTTCATTGTTGGGGATACAGTATTGTTATGGGATAAAGGCAGAGAGAAACCAAGAAAACATGGCAAATTTGACAGTTTGTGGTTGGGTCCATATGTGATCCAAGAAATAGCAGGGCCTAATTCTTTTCATCTCAGCCATTTGGATGGTGAGCCCATCAACATTCAGAGAAATGGGCAACAGCTCAAACTTTTCTTCAGATGATGAGCAACTTGGTGTCCAAAGGGACACCCTTTGTAACGTATCTCTAACCCTTCTCCTTGTATTTCAGTTTTGTATTATTTCATTCATTATGTGATTATGTACTTAGATTTATTTTTGTATCACAGTTTCATTTTGTAATTATAGATGTTGTACAATAGTTATTTAATTATGTAATTGTTGTTTATAGCATTTTGTTTATTCATTGTATATATGTATATTTATGTTGGGTATTGGTGAGCACTCTGTTTTTGTAGATGCTGGATTCTCGTATGATCTCCTTCCCGAGTGTGAAGATGGAACACACGTCCCCATGTGGAGCCAAATGTTGACCACCTATTCAACTAGGGGGTCAACTCCATGTACCTGAAGATATGCATCATCAGATGCAAACAAGTCAAAGACTATTTGGTTCTACAGGGCAATTTTTGCTCCCGACACATATTTTGTAAACGAAATTTCCGCTCCCCTGCGTGGGATAATAATGTAATAGGTCTGCATGGATCATAGTTAGGTCAGTTACCTTAGGATTTCTTCATTAGGAGAGTTCCTTTCACTGAGTTTTTTTTATCCTCAGGTTATTAATTTGGCCTAACCAACCTTATTAATATCCCTTGAGTTTTTCACTCCCACTATTAATAAATCCTCCAAAGTGGTGAAAGGCGTCCTAATGGATTCATCCTCTGGTGGCTAGTGTTTAGGAATGATGTAAATGACCATGTAAGACAGCTCAAAAAGTTTCACGGAATTTCGTCGAGTTTAGATAGTTTTTTTTTAATTAATTAAATTTCCTAAGGTTGGAAATTTAATTAATTAAATTTTTATAAATAATGTAAAAACTAGGTCCTTGGGTTTTTGATAGGGGTATTTGTGCTCAAAAGAAATGGAATGACACCCCCTACACCCTTGGGCCGAGTTTCAACTCAGTCGGACAAGTTTTGCTAGGTGTTTGTCCACATAGGAGTCTTAGTCAGATAAAAGCAGTTTTAATTACTAACCCATGACATGGGAAAAATGTCAATTTTGAAATTAATGAGCAAATGGAGTAAAGTAAAGGTGAATAATGATGAGAGAGATGTTTCCTAACCTACCCAACCCCTTTCCCAACCTTTAATTCACCCCCTTGACTCACCTCTCACTTAAACCCCCACGCCTCTCTTGGGATTTGCGCCCCCATTCCATGTGAAAGTGGAAACTTGCATTAAAGAAGATCGTGGGTCCCTCTCTTCACACATGCACCTCTCCTTGGCCTCCCACATCATCATTAGAGTGTGTCCCACACACTCCTCCACATATCCACCAAGAAAGCTCACGCCTTCCTTGGGATTTGCGCCCCCACTCCTGGAAAAAGTGGAAAAATCTTATGAGAAAGCAAAAACTAGCTTTAAGGCAAGGCGTGGGCCTTCCTCTTGGCCAATGCGCCCCTTCTAGCTTGCCACATCACCCTCCACCTCACTCCACCTTCCATTTCTCTTCATAACCTAAAAGCCATGCGCCCTCCTTCACTTGAGTTCATCTTGGCTTGGATTTTTGACAAATGGAAAGGATCCAAGAGGGGTCCCTTTACCTCAAGCTATAAATGAGACCCTTCCCTCATTCATTCTACACTATTCTTCTGAGTATTGTAATGCTACCATTTTCTTACCATCTCCCTCTCTCTCTCATTGTCATCTTGCTTCACTTCACTTGTTCTTGAAGAGCTTGAAGCAACTTTGTTGCTACAACCTCTTCCCTTGGTAATAAAAGAAGAGCTTTGGAGGAATTATGGAGTACTAGACTTTGTCTGGATGTTCCATCTTATTGTGAGGTGATATTTTTCTGTTCTTTAAATATTATTGTGAAACATAGAGTAGTTTTGTTGGGTAAATTTTGTTTACTTAGTTAGGTTTAGCAATAGTGTAGTTGCTAGCCTATATGCATTGTATTCTCTAATGAGACTAACTTTGTTGTTTTATTAGTGCATGCAATCCATTATCTACTCTTGTCTAACTTTTATTTGAAGTTTGCCGGTCATCTCAAAGAGGGTTGTCGGTATAGATTCGAGCAAGGATTTACCCTCATCACTCATTGAAACTTCATGAACTTTTCCTATTTACCTTTATGTTCTTACCATATTCAGATTTTGGTTGTTAACTCACTTAGATAGGTCATTTCAATAATTTATAATTCTAGTTTTTATATGTGGGAAATTTCTGTTGCAAAACATAAATTTTCTTAACTTTTTGTGAGTGTGTTGCAGCGTTTTCAGCAAGCAATAGCTTGCTGATTTTTGTAGGTTTTCGCCAGGTTAAGGGTGCATGATGCCCGTTTTCAATCACAACACATCTCCAAAGACCTCATTTCAAAGTGGTAACAAAATTCTTTCCTTCTCTTTCTTTCTAAAGCATTGTAAGCAAGCCCAAAGGAGGGTCCCCAAGTGGCTTGCCTTCTCTTTCATTTCCGCTTTTCATTTTCAGTTTTAGTTTAGGTTCTTTTATGTTTTTCCTTTATAGTTTAGCTAGCTTAGTTGTGGGTTTCTAATATGCATATGGTTAAAATTATCTAGAGTAGATCTCACTCAACCAATGCTAGTTTAGGCTCGTGGAGGCATAAGTAGAATCTTTGCTTTTTTCGTTATTTCTTTGCATGCAAGCTATAATTTCTCAAGTATATATTTTTAACATTTGCATGCAAACATGGGTATCTTAATGGTAAAAAATAATCGTTTTCAATTCCGCAAGTTATTTCAAGTTCTTTACGCTTTACTGCAATAACTCAATAATCTAAGAACTTAAATTTCAGTTTCGGTTTTGGGCCCATTTGGCACTTTGTGGACAAGCATAACTTATTGTAATTCACTCAAACACTTAAAGAACTTAGTCCATAGGTTTAACAACTCATTAGACTTAATAGGACACCTTTACCAACCATCTTCGCCATTTAAAACGGGGACTAGAGGAAGCAATGGAAAGGTGATAGGTCGGGGACGGTCTCGTGGCACAGCGCATCTTTTTCCGAGAGTACTCTTTTCCTTGGGCTAACCTGTGGAGCTAGGGTAGGCCTCGTCGCCATACTTCTTGAGCACCCAGCAGTCACTTGGTAACAGGGGGAGGAAAGTATCGGGTTGACACTTAGATAGGATTGAATCTCACTTAACAACTTTAATAAATCCTTAATCCGCATGTTGGGCAATCTATCAGTGATCTACTTTTACACTTGCAAGCACATTCATTTCATATTTACGTTTACATGCAAGCAATCTATGTGGATTAATTGTCTAAGTGGTTATATCTATGTTAGGAACACTTTCATTTTCAAGCATCTTTCAATTATACTGTTGTTCCTGTATTGTGGTGTGATCTTTCAAGAAGTTGCGCATCCTCCTGGAGGCACTCTCTTGACTGGGTCTTGAGTGATTTTTATGTGTCGTTGATAAGCAATCCAATAGAGTAGTGTATCCGAGTTGAGGAGACACTCTATTGCGAGCATGTTTGGCTTGATGTGTTGATGGTTGTCTCGTCTTGATTATCTTTAATTCTGCACATACAAGCAACTTGTTAGTTAGTATTTGTATATCTTGTATCCATTGTATCTATTTGTTGTGATCTTAGATATTCTTTATTGTAGTTTTGTATCTAGCTTGTACTTAATCTTGTTGTAATAATTGTATGCTTTGTAAATATCTTGTAATTAATCTCCTTTTAATTTAGTTGACCCCTTGCCCAATCTTAGGCACTAGTCTTAGTTGTCCTAGGAAAAGGTTTGATTGTTCATCCTAATTGTTGCATCTTGCATTGCTGCTTTACATCATAGGCTAGATTTTCCCCCAACCATTTAACTAATTGAAACCAACTTCTAGAACGTAAATTCTAAATATGATCTAGAAACTAGGGTCTACCCCCCTTGGCTTCCCTAGGAGTAAGCCTAGACAGAAGAGGTTCAAGTCAAAGTGACAGCATGGACTTTGAACCTAGGCATTGTGCCTCCGAGGACACACTAAATGAGCTGGACTTAGCTCACGTTTACAAGTGTGTATAAGGACGGCAACAGACCCCGGATGGATACCCCTAGGGGAATGCGCCCCTCTCTCACTGGAAAATTCCACCGTCGAAATCGGCTGAGATGTGTCTCAAAATGACCGCCTTGGCCTACTGGAAAACGGGTCAGAAGGGTTTCCCTAGATCTGATCTGATGACCGCTCGGGAACCCCGAATGTGTCCGCCAAAAGTGTCGCACTCCCAAGTCTGGAAAATGCACCCCAGATGATTCCTCCGTCGAAATCTGACGAGGAACCAGGCGAAAGATGTGCCTTGCCTTCCTCTCAACTGGGTTGTAGGGGAATCTTTGACCTCTCCCTGGATGGGACAAGTCGACCCACTAAACCTCCTCAGAAGTTGAGCCCTCACCCTGGATAAGTGCGCCCTTGCTGCTTGACCCTGTGTAACTGTTGTTGAAGAATGATGGAAGACTTGTGTGATCTTCCCGGTGACTAGGGTGTGTCTCTCAACACCGAAATCAGCCAACTGGTGTCTTCCTCCTGGAATCCACTGAACTATCTCTCCTGAGATGCGCCTTTCTCCTCAATGACAAGTCAAAATCTGCATAATGATGAATTAGGTCATTGACCCTTCTCTTATAGCTTTTATAACCCCTAATTCATTTTTGAAACCCTTATTCGTTGTTGACTTCTAATTTTAGCTCGTTTGTTCTATTTTTAGCTCATATTGCCTTAAAAGCGCTTTTAACCACTTTTAGCTCAATGCCATTTTCTAAACACCTTTGACTGGAGTGACCTCTAGTAACCCTGTTTACCCCTTTTCTAGCTCTGGCTATAGTCTAACGGGGCGGTTTAGACCATTAAGCCTCCTCTCTGGAGCTCCTATTTGGAAAGGGGCATTACATTACATTGTATCATGGATTACTTGTCATTTTACTTTATTATGTGAACAAATAGTGCTTGGTTACCTCATATAAATAGAGGAAGCACTCAAATCATTTTATCATTATCACAATTCCTCACATATGTGAGAGAGTGTTAGAATTTGTAGCTTGGGCAGGTTCTTCCACACTAGGGGTGTCTAGTAGTGTGGAAGAGGCCCATCTTATGTCTAGACATCACTTTAGTTGGTGGGGACTGTTAATTTTCAAGCATAAACAGAGATAGAAGATAACAGTAGTGTTCTTTGCCTCTTTAAATGATAAACAGAAACATAAGAATCATAGAAAGATCACTCATTTGTTGAGACACAAATATTTATCCTGGGAAACCCTCAAAGGAAAGAAAACCCAGCAAACTTCTGTGATATATTGATCAGTCAATCAAGTACAATAAATTTACAAGGAAATAGCATTAAGTCTCTATTACAAATCTGCCCTCAAACCTGTAGCTATTGTTGTGGCTCTTGTTGTCCCAAAAAAAAAATGCTCTTAAGGCTGATTCAAATCTGCCCTTTAGTTGTTGTCCAGAACAGCCTTTAATTGTTGTCCAAAACAGAAATATCAGCAGCTACAGAAGTGCCTCTGTTGTTGCTCAGAATATAGAAATCAACTGCTACAGAAGTGCCTATGTTGTTCCCTTGCTTCCTCAGAAAATACTAAGTTGCTCCTTCAGAAAATACTAAGCTGCTCAGAATATGTCTAGGCTACTCCCTCAGAATGGCTTAGCTGCTGCTCAGAATATGTCTAGGTTGCTCCCTCAAAATGGCTTAGCTGCTACTCAGAATATGTCTAGGCTGCTCCCTCAGAATGGCTTAGCTACTGCCCCAGAACTGTGATAATCTCCTTCTATTTGTTGCCCCAGAACTGTGTTAACCTCCTCCAAAAATACACTTCCTAGCTGCTACTCAGAACCGATATATAAACCTGATATATCAAACTGATATGAAAAACTGATGTCTAGAAGAGGTTGCCTCCCTCTCCTTATATAGTAAGTAGTCTAGGATAGGAGTCTTGAGGTTAGGGTCACCTTTTAGGTTAGGATAGATGCTAGGATAGGTGCTAGGAAAGGAGGCCGACTTAGCTAGGTGACCGACTTACTTTTAGAGGAGGGTTGTTTAGGAAGGGACAACTGGTAAGGGGGCAGCTTGATGACAGCTGGAAAGGGGACAGCTTAATGGCAGCTGGAAAGGGGGCAACTGGAAGAGCTGCTAGAGGAATATCCTCTGCAATTGCTCTAAATTTTAACACTCCCTCTCAGCAAAGAGGGTATTCTTCAGGCATCCATATCAATACAGTTCTTTTTAGTCATTGTACATAATCATTGACTTGTTGACATCCACGTGATCAATATATCACAAGAAGTTCCATAACCTTATGCAAATAAGGATCATGGAATGTGATCATTCAGTTCTCCTTAACCATGGTCAACTGCTAGAGTAATTTCACTTAGGGGTGGCCAGTCCCTAAGGATTACTCATAGTTCATCATGAAGACCTAGAAGAACCTTTCACATTTCCTTGTCTTGACTTTTGCTTTGACACATAAAGCTCACAAGACTTGACTGGGCTCACAGAGGTTGTATGTTCCCCCTGACTTTTGCACTAGTCTGTCTATGCTCACAGAGGTTGTACGTTCCCCTTGACTTTTGCACTAGACTGTCTATGCTCACAGAGGTTGTACGTTCCTCCTAACTTTTGCATTAGACTTTCATAGCATCTCGTTCGTCTTTCCAAAACTTGTCTAAGGTGCTCAATTTGAGTCTTTCCATCCTTAGAAAAAACTGTCAAATCATCCTGATATATCTCAATCAACTTTCCAATTAATCCCCTAAAGGCATAATCCATAGCTCTTTGAAAAGTAGCTCCAACATTTGATAAACCAAATGGCATTCTTAAATATTCAAAGGTTCCCCATGGAGTGGTAAAAGTAGTCTTATGCCTATCTTCTGCATTAAGTCTTATTCGATTATAACCTGAAAAACCATCAAGCATGGAAATCATGCCTGATCCTGTAACCCGTTGTAGCAAGGTTTCCATCTTGGGAAGGGGGTAGTGGTCTTTTGTGCATGCAATGTTCAAATTTATGAAATCAATACATAGCCTAATCTTTCCATTCTTCTTCCTAGCAACAACCAAATTTGAACACCATGAAGAATGTCTTGTCTGGGCTATGATTCCTGCTTCTAGCATTTTTTGTAACTCTTGTTGGACCAAAGGAGCTAACTTGGGGTTCATCTGCCTCAACTTCTGTCTAAAGGGCTTAGTTTCTTCCTTCAAAGGAATCACATGTTGAATTACATCCTCCCGATAGACCTTGAGTTCATCATAACTGAAAGCCAAAACATCCCTATATTCCTTTAACAATTTGACGATTTCATTTCTTTCTTCTATAGGGGTAGTCTTGCCTACTTTTATCATCCTAGGCTCCTGATCACTTCCAATGTTGACCTCCAAGTGATCACATAGTTTTTCTTTTGACTCTTCTTTTCGTTTATGACCATCTTGTCTATCAAAACTTTTCTCTTGGGTCACAACCCGCCTAGGAATTGGATTTAACTTATCATTATCTCCAGTATAATTACAACGCTCCTCTTTTTCATTGACACCAAAATCATAAAACTCATGCATATGAGTCAAGAACTTAATAACCTGTTTATCATCATTAAAAACTTGCCAATGATCCATGTTATCCGGAACTGAGGGTCTAAAAATTACTTCCACTGAAATATTCTCATCAATCAAATCATCTGAAAGCTGAAGTGTGGAAGCAGCTACTGCAAGTTCATCAGCCTTAGAATTTTGTTCCCTAGGAATAGCAATAAGGTTTAAAGCATCAAGATCACCTATGGAGTCCCAAATTGCATTCCTATACCTTTTCAATCTCTTTGACTTGCAAGCAAAATTATTCTTAAGTTGTTGTATGACCAAATCTGAGTCCCCCTTGATATTTAAACATTTGACACCCATATCCTTGCAAACCTCCAAACCAAGTAGCAAAGCCTCATACTTAGCCACATTATTGGTTGCATCAAACTCCAATCTATAAGCAAACTTAAATTTTTTACCACTTGGATCTTGAAGCACAATTCCAGCACCTTTTCTTGCCCTAGAAAATGCACCATCAAAATTCATGTACCACACTTCATCAACTCTATTATCTTGAACTTTTTCTTCTAAGGGCATAATAGAGTTAGACAAAATAACATAATTACCCAGATCATCCCCATTATATTTCAACTCACTCTTAGGATTCCTTGGGTCTTCAATATGATACCTTCTAAACACTTCCCTATTCAACTTGAAAGTGTTCCCATCTGGATTAGGGAAGGTAGCATAAGATAAATCCATTTGTAAGTTGCCACCCAAATCCGCAGCCACCTTTCTATTTAATAACATTCCCCAAGCATCTGAAACATCAATCACCACAATATCCATTTCAAACATGATGTCCGGAAAGACTGCTAAGTGTACTTGTAAACCTTTAATCAATCCATGCACTTCAATCGTTTTACTATCCATGGCACAAATGTTATGGTAAGGTCTAGATATTCTAAGATTTAATTGCTCCATCACCTTCTTAGTCATAACATTAGAACTTGCCCCTGAATCTAGCATGCAATTGTGTAATACTTTGTCGTTTACAAGTAAAGAAAGGTAGAAAGGTAGGTTCTTCTCATTCCCCCTATCACAATTTTGTAGAATAACTGGTGCGTCTTGGTAAGCCACTGTTGGTTGCCTATCAACAAAACTCTGAGGAGGATCTTCTATGGCGTTAAGTAACTTCTCCGGTCAGTCACTAGAACATAGAGCTAGAGCAAGGCACACCATTTGGGACAGTTTCCAGGCCATTCCAAGAGGTTTAGCCACCAGGGCGAACTTTCTGGACTTTCAACAGTTACCGTACGAGCAACCACAATTCCAGCTCATCCATTGATCCCGCAGTGCTCATCTATTATCGGGTATTATCATTTAGTTTGCTTATTGTATTCCGGCTAAGATCCTTTTGTCATTTGATCTAGTCGAGTGATTCATTTTATTCAGCCGCATTCGACATTTGTACTCCGCAGAGATATCATAATATAAACTTTTTAGTCTTTTGTCGCATTTGTTATTTGTATGATCATTTATATGCTGTAAACCATTAATCCTACACACACATTAGCAACATTTACTAGACTAGCCAAGTCAGGAACATTACATACAAGTGGAGCCGACCCCTCAAAATAGCCTCTACAATGATAAATCATGCAAATAAGTCAAGGTAAGGCCACACGTGTGGTGACGTCAAGCCTCCCAAGGGTGAAGGATGGCCTCCCAAGGCCATGTGTCATCATGCAAGGTGCAAGCAAGGTGGAAGAGTGCCATGTCACGTCAAACCATCAAGTGATGTCCAAGTGGCAAGCAAACCCCATCATCTCCATTGTAACACCCCATTTTCCCCAAGTCTGTAATTATGCTTAAGACTTCATGCATTGTAATTAATGAAGACTATAGTTGTGATTTATGTTAATAAATACGCCAAACAATTGACAGAGAGGGAAGCCTTGCAGTACTCGCCATGATATGAGTGCGAGTTGGTGAGGGGGAGAAATTGGGAAGTTTATATGAAGAAAATATAAAGCTTACCTAGAAACCCAACCTACACCTTCATGACCTCGAATGCCTAACCTGTCCAAAGTACCATGTCTGCCCTGACCACAAGAAACCCGTTAATGGCAACAGATCGGGTAGTTGGAGCAGTTATGACTGCCTTCAGAACTTGTACTTGGAAGAGTGAAGGGTCGGCTGCAGCTTTCAGCCAAAAGTACTCGGAATTGCCCCTTTGATTTGGGAGCTTGACCTTGGGGGTTTGCTTCTGACAGAAGTGAGTTGGGGGAAACCTGAGGAAAGAGAGAATGTTCTAGATTGAAAGAGGAATGAGGAGGAAGAGGGTGCAGACACAAACGGACACACACAAAAAAGAGACAGACAAACTCACAAACATATGGTATGGTAATGCGAATGAGAAAACACGGCTCACGCGCATAGACCTGAGTAACAGAGGAATTGGTAAGTTTTCATGAGGAAAATAGGAAGCTTACCCAAGACATGAATGGTCAACCCAAGACAAGTTTAAAGGGTCGTTGGCATAGACGTCGATATTTTCCTATAGGTCCCATGCCCTTCTTGGGCACTTAGGTCAGCTTGGAAACTTCCAATAAGTGCCCGAGGGCCGAAACATCACTAAAAATGACCAAAATGCTACCAGCTGTACCATACGGCGTTTCCAGATTTGGAAATGCCATATGGTACGGCCAACAGAGTTTCCAAGGCGTTTAGTACCTGTTTCGGCGTTTCCAGGCATTTCAGGTACTGATACACCAGCTGGGGGGCTGTTTCCTGCAACATAGCTATCCATTTCCCTATTTATTTTGGAAACCCATACTTTTTCCCAATTTCAGGTAACATAGATCTGTTCTCTTGAGAAAATAAATAAACACAGGCTATATTCCAATTCTGGTGAATATGAAGTAGAGCATGGTAGATTTTTGTGTGGCCCTGCTTTAATAAGCAGATAAAATTGTGCATAAAGAAATTGAAAGAGATAAAAACGTCATTTGCATTTGTTTGTTCATGATCAACTCTTTCTTCTTTTTGCCGACTTTGGAATGATAAATTTAGACTGCAGAAGCACTTAAAGGATTTGTTGTTTATATGTTTGCATCATTTGGATATTATCTCATGTACTATGTCCTCTGAAGGATTGTTACTTTCTTGTTGATGCAGGGTTTAGGAAATAAATTCCTTTCACATATTCGTGAAGTTGATTCCATTGCACAGGCATGTATATGGATCCTTTTAGAGATTTTCTTTTGTGTCATAAACAGCTTCGCATCTCACCATTTCAAGTGTACATGTTCATTGGTGATAAACTAGATTTTATTATCCTGTTTCATGATAGATGGGCAATTTACTTTATACTAAATATCTGCAATTGCCCTTTTGGACCTTAGTTCTAGTGGCCTTTCAATAAATTTTTATATTTTCTCAGTGCCCTTTTGGATCTTAGTTCTGGTGGTCTTTCAATAAATTTTCATTTTGATTACATTTTGCTTTATATCTTGATCAATGTCTCAATCAAGACTTCGAATTCCATTATAAATTTCTATTCAACAAACATCTAAACATATTTATTGGAAGTTAAGCTAATTTGAGCTATTTCTGCACTGGAACAAGTAGGATTGGTAAGCTGTTCACTATTTACTCTTTGATTTTACAGGAAATATAGGTTTTAGTCTTATGTTCTTTGGTATCTCAATCTCACGGACAGATAAATAATTGAAATTTCTGTGTCTTGGTCGTCTTGGATTGGTACTTAAAATGTTAGAAATCACCTATCATGGATTGCTTAGAGAGCGACCTCTCAAATTGTCATGTCTCTTCACCTTCAGTTTGATCTCTTTTTATTTGTCTAGAAATTTTTAACTCAGAAATCTTAATTTTCTTCTCTGTGAAGTACAGTGGGCCACCAAAACATAGTAACGATATATAATTTTTGTCTGAGTACCATCTGCCATGTATAGCCTTGCACTGTGCAGTAATGATTGCATTCATTCACGAGTCCATGCCTCTTTGTTTCACCTTCTGTTAAATTGTGATATGTTGTAGTTATTACATCAAAAAGATTCTGTGGATGGCTGGAGAAGATTGAACACATATTTTCAATTATAGTAATTTTATATAGCTGTGACATTAAGGACTGCAATTAGTTAGAATCAGTGGTGTGAGATAGAAAATGCTTAGAGGGAGATCCTTACACATTACAGGACATAATATAAATGATTTTACACCAAAATCAGCAGGAGGCTGCCTTCCACTCAATAATTGACTTCTATTGATTATCATATCCAATGCTGCTGCCACGTACCAACCTTTTGGCTCTGATACTGCTTTTTAAGATTTAAGGCAGGTATTTACTATTACCCTTCAGATGAACAACCTCTGATACCAATTGTTAGATAGACAGATCAATCGTCTGTTATAATTAGAACATTGACCTACAGATCTAAATGCAAAGGCTAAACAGATTCAGAGCAGCAACACAATAACATAAATATAACACAGACATACAAAGAATAACATTCACAGTATACACAGATATGTTAAGCGCAAAAACCTGTTCTCCATTATTTTATTCAAAGCAAATGGACTCGAATAGTACAAGGCATTGTTAATTGTAAACACTTTGATACATATAAATTGCATCTATTTAGTCCACTGGGCTAGTTCAAGTGGTTGAGTGCTTTGAGCTTCATGTAGGAGGTCTTGGGGTCGATTCCCCATACTGACAGCCGTTATTGCGTGCCTAACTCAATGTCCCTACCCAGTTAGGCACGGTAATCAGTGCCAATGGGTTTATACTGATTACCATGATGTGCTTGGGGCTTTCCTGTGAGATTTTCCTTGGAAAAAAAATACACATTACATCTATTTATAATTTTATACACAAGATGGTTACAACAAGTTGATCCATCTAGCCTCAGGGTCAGAAGAAGTCCATCCAGCATTTAACATAAGAGAAAGAGGGTGCTTCTGATGCAAAATATAGTAAAGTTTCTTGGAATCATATTGCTAAAGTTGCTTCTCAAATCTCCAACATCAACCTCTCCAAAAAAGCCCTTGCGTATCAATATTCAACTTGTACTAATCCCCAGGAGGAAACAAACCATAATGCCTTTGACGGTCGACTTATCAAAGGAGAAAAGAGCTTTCTGATTGGATAAGTCTCTCCAATCCATCCAGTCCTTTGATGCAGAGTCCCAAAGATCCCTCCAAAAGAAGACCCCCTTCTTACTTAGCTTATGAGCTTAAAATTTGGGACACTTAGAAATACACTACCCTTGATTTATCCAGTTCCAAATAGGTTGCTACTCCAAATCCCATCCGACACAAACCCTAGAGAAGTTCCATGTAACCAAAGGAGTGATAAACCTCCAAGTCTCTCGTATGCTTCGATAGATGACCGATCCAGACACCTTTAGTTGAGGAGAGGAGATAATGTTAACACAACCCAAAAGGACCTCAAATCAAAGGTAGATGATGAGCAGATTGAAACCTACGAGGCAACAGAATCTGCCATGGGATGGATCCTTCAAGGCACCCGGCAATCCATTTTGTGGCCAAAACACGACCTTGCGTCCCCATATTAATAATGCCAAGACCACCCTCCTCCTTAGGCAGAGTGCAAACTTCCCAAGGAAACATAGGAATACCTCTCACGCCACCATAGTTGGGAACAAAGAAAGGACTCGAGAATCTACTCTAGTCTCTTGAATTGAACCCTATTTGGGAGCCAACAAGAGACTTGGTAGATTTGCAAGGCTTGGAGAATATGCAAGACCATTGTAAGCTTCCCAGCCAAAGGGAGATCCCTATACTGCCAAACCAAAAGTTTTGACTGCAACCACTCAAGACACCAATTCCACATATCAACAGTTGAGAGGCCAATACCAATTGGAATCCTAAGATAGGAACAATCATGCCAAGCTTAACTCAATTCCAATACCAATTGGAATCCTAAGATAGGAACAATCATGCCAAGCTTAACCCAATTCCATAAAGATGGAATCCAACCTAGAGGATCCTCAAGTCCCATCAACTAATAATCAATTTTTTATTCACCGACATGTTAACTCTTGGATTTTCTCACTTGAGAATCCCAAGGGTTAAGAGCCAACATGTTCTATTTTGGTTGACATTCAGGTATTTTTTCCTCAGAGTTAGTTTTTGTGTGAGCCATGGTTGGTTCCCATATGAGTACAAGTACATGATTGGTTTGGTAGTGTTCCTGGTTTCAGAGACATAAGTTTGCACAGAGCTTCATGGATAGAGAGAGATGTCTATTTTTGGCATAGTCCCTACTTTTTAGGAGACAAAGATTGGAGGTCCGCGTGGCAATTTTGATCACATATTCTGAGCCCTTGCGAGCTCATGATTCCAATGAGCCCTTTTCGGATGACATGCGAGCAATTTACTATTTTTAGCAGTTGGTGTTCTAGGCCCCAGATGATGATTCTGATCACATATTCAGATTCCCCATTGAAAATCGAATCTGATGACTATATTTTCATTGACATGCTGCGAGATTCTATTTTTAGCAGTGTGTTTTTAGGCATACTATATTTGGCATGGTTATCCTAGTAGTCTCAGTGCTCAGACACATTTGGACTTTTCCTATTTTTATGGCGGATTGCTATTTTTAGCATGTCTATTTTTAGCAGGGCTATATATAGCAGGTGTGGTCGCCAAGCAAGGTGACAGTGTTGATTTTTCTGATTCTCAGATTTGATAGTTATTGCCTTATGATTTAATAACAAGATTCACTTTCATACAACAATTATCATAGAATAACTATACACTGAAAATCTCAACTATAGTACTGCAGCGGAAATAACAAGATCTAGAAATATTAACCATGCACAGTAAACATAAGAACACGACACAAGAACACAAGAGTTTATCGTGGGAAACCCAACCTTTGGAGAAAACCCAACAACCTTTCTTATAGAAGAATTCAGTCCAAGATATTACCAGTACATCACCATCACCAGATCAAAATGCCATACAGAGAAAGTCCTTCCCAAGGCTAGCGCCTCAATAAGATAACCAAGAACAACCAAGCAAGAGCTTCTTCAAGTGTGGCGCACTCTCCAAGATAACTAGAACCAAGATATAGCGAAATAGCACAACTGCAGCTGCAACTGCCTTGTGCGCACTATAGAAAGGAGAACTGTCTAGCTATCCAAATGAAATGATCCTATCCTATATTTATACTAATCTGGGCACCTGTTTGGGGTCGACTTCTTATTTTGGGTCCTCAAATTACTTTATTATTTTCTATCTTTTACTAGTGGGGCCGACTTCTCTTCCTGGGTCTTCAACATCTTCCTGGGGCTTTTGTAATGGTGTAGATGGGTCTTCTTGTACTTTCTTGTGGAGAATGACTGCTCGAAGTTGCAAATATTCAACAAACAAGTGGTAGGTTCGACTTTCGACATGTGGCAGTGTTAGAGTGGGACATGTGGCACATCATTGCATGAGGATATGAGGGTGTACTTCATGAGAAAATCAAAGTGCATGATGAGTTGGCAAGTTGAGTTAACCGAGGGAGAGATTTTCTCTTTCTCCTACTTTTTCCCTCTTTTTCCTCCCTTTTCTCCACTTAACTATACTCCTCTCTACCATGCACCATTCCTTATCCTCTTTATTCCCCCTATTCCTTGCGCATGTTCCCTATTTTCTAGTGCTCTTTCCCTATCTTTTAGGGTGCAACTCCTTTACCCATGTGCATCCCTCACTCTTTTATCTCTCACACTTTAACTCCCTCACTCTTAGTGTGCATTACCTCCTCCAGTCCCCTCACACGTATGCATGATTTATCCTATCATGCACACTCTTCCTTATCTCCCTTATCTCTCTTATTACACACTTTCCTTCTCCAAGTTAACTTGTGCTTCCTCCCTTTTCACCCTATTTCTTAGCGCTCACTCCCTATTTCTTAACGCTCACTCACTATTCTTCCCTATTTCTTAGCACATTCACTCATTTAATGCGCCTCCCTCTCCTTATTTCTTTTCTCATTGACTCCTATTTTGTAGGGTGCTACTCCTTTTCCCTGCCCATGCATTTCCCTTCCTCAATACACTCTCAGTTAAACAAGATATATCCATGAGTTGTCATCTCTTTAGATAGTTACACTAGAGCACACCTCACTCTTCATCTAGTGCGCATTGGAGGATGAGCTAATCATAGCCTTGCGCCCTCCTAATTTGGCCACACTTACGCCTCATAGAGCTATATATTGGAGGCTTCTCCCGATACCCAAGCAATAGAGATGTTTGGATGGGCAAGTGATCGGAGCCAGTCATATCCATTAGCACATCAACTTGTCAGAGCTTCCTATAGAAGAACACCTCATCTTGGGTACTATAGAGGTGATCCTACCGTGCCTGTACCTTGTTTCTTCCTTGTCAAAATTTAATCCATGAAATCGATCCCCCATACATTGCATCCTTTTCTCTCCAATTAAGGTTAAACAATTGTAAAGCAACCTTGTAATGGGACCAGTCCTACTTCTCAAAACCAGAAATGACACTGCCAATGTTGCCATCTTTGCCTCTTTCCCTCTCAACCATATTAAAATCTCCACTTGTAATCCACTCTGTAGTTGGGAGAGAGGAATCCATCCAATCTCAAAGGGTACAGATGCCACTACTAGCATTCGGGGTATATGTAACATTCCCAGCCACCCAGGTTGGGCCACACCACACAAAACTCTCCCAATTACAACTCTGATACCACTTTGTAGCATCCCCAGACTCCTGCTGGGCAATGCACACGAAAATTTCCAAACTCTGATACCATTTAAGTAACTGATGTACTTCTACAGACGCTCAGATTAATGCAGGATAATACTCTAAAAATGCATAAACTCATGCAGAATAATAACCATGTACACATGCAACTTATACATGGAAAACCCAAAATAGAAAACTGATAATTAACACACATTAAATTAAACAAGATCATATATGACACTTATCCTTTATAAAAGAACACCAACTGCATGCAGACCTTCCACGTTCCTCCCAGCCCTGGACCACATCACTCATAAACTATCAGCAGTGGGTCACCCCTGAGCTGGGGCAAAAACTCCACCTGAGTAAAGGATTTTTAACTAGGCTAAGGTCTCTCTAACAACATATAAACTTAGACATAGGTGCTAACTCAAACTAACAACCTACAGTCCCTCATTCCCCACGTGCCTGTCCCACCCCGAGAAGTGTGCCCCTTCTCTGCTCCACAGTCCTTCGGCTGCCCCACTTCCCTTTCGGGGCTTCAACAACAGGCTGGACAAGAAGTCTTAGAACCCTGTAGCTGCACCTTGGCACCTTGGGAAACTAGTTCCTAGCAATTCTCTCACTTGGAGAGAATGCTCACGGGCCTGACAACCTGCCTCTTCAAACCATATCCAAAGCTCTCCCTGGCACACGTACAGGTACTCCCATGATGAAGGTACAAATCACCATCCCTTAGAGGTGGTGATGTGAGAATGAATAATGATGGTATGATAGCCTAATGAACTATAGTCCTCAAAACTTATGTGCATTTTCCCAACTTGACACTTGTCATGTTGGGAATTACATGGGCCACACATGGGTTCCCTCACATGGTGATACGTTTCCTCATAGAGACTTAGGATAAAATGCATTATCCCCTACTTTAGACTTTTACTTTAGGAGTATTGGTAAAATATTCCTTTTTGGCCTAAGCCCCCTTAGCTTAGCCCCTTTTCTAGACTCTTAGGCCCCCACCCCCCCTTTCCCATTCTAGTGGAGTTTATCCCCCCATACTCTTTTACATGGTTGGTCTGCAACAATGATGTGTTTTCATTAAAAACTGAGTGATTACATTTACAAAAATAGGCTCGCTGGCCTTTCAGCTTTTGGCTCACTAGCCTAATAACCACATAGGCACTCTAGCCTCAAAATACATATTTACAAAGGCACTCTAACCTCCAAGTATCCTTGCTCACCAACCTATATGTACAATTACATTATATTTATAATGGGGTTCGACCTAGGGGTATTACATTCCCCTCCCCTTTATTTATGCACCGTCCTCAGTGCATTACATACATATATACAAACAAAACTTCACAAATCTTCAAAAAGATGCGGCTATTCTGCCCGCATAGCATCCTCATGTTCCTAGGTTGCATCCTCAAGACCTTAACAATCCGCTGAACCTTTACCAATCCTATTGCTTGATTCTAGAGTAGCTTGACTTTTCGATCCAATATGCATACCGACTGAACTTGGAAGTCTCCTTCTTGCTCCACCTGAATCACATTTCAATCAATGACATGATTAGCATCATGTACATACTTTTTAAGCAATGATACATGGAATACATTATGAATACACATTGATGCAGGTAAGATAAGCATGTATGCTACACGACCAATCCTCTCCAAGATTTCAAACGACCCACAACAACGAACTGCCAGTTTTGAACAATTTCCCAACTTCAGGGAATTTCTCTTGGCCTTTACTTTTAAGAACACATGGTCACCCACTTTGAACTCTCTGTGAGTTCTTCCCTTATCAACATAACTTTTCTGCCTATCCTGGGTAGCCTTTAAATTCTGTTTTATTTTCTCCATCTACTCTTCCATTTCCCTGAGTAATTCTGGTCCAACCATTGCTTTGTTTGCTGGGTTGTCCCAACTCACTTGTGTGTTGCACTTTCTGCCATAAAATGCCTCAAATGGGCTCATCTTTAGAGATGCTTGATACCCATTGTTATAAGCAAACTCCACCAAATGCAAATAATCCTCCCATTTGGATGGTTTATCCCTCACATACATCCTTAGCATATTTTCTATCAGTCGATTCACCGTCTCCGTTTGCCCATCTGACTCTGGATGATAGGCTTTGTTAAAGCTCAGATTGGTCCCAAATCCTCTGAATAATCCTTTCCAAAAATTCGATGTAAATTTTGGATCTCTATCAGACACAATTGTCTTGGGTATACCATGTAGTCGAGCAATTTCTCTCATATAGATATCAACAATGTTAGTTGCCTTTGAGTGAGCTTTACTAGAATAAAGTGGCAGCTTTAGTAAGCTTATCCACCACTACCATGATAGAATCATGCTGTTTGTTTGTTCTGGGCAGTTTGGTGATGAAATCCATTGTTACAACTTCCCATTTCCACTCAGGAATGGGCAATGGCTGTAGCAAACCAGCTGGGTGTCTATGCTTAGCCTTGACTTTTTGACATTTCAAACACTTGGCAATAAAATTAACAACCTCTTTCTCCATACATGGTCAATAATATTGGCTCTTGACAACTGCAATAATTTTCGGGTAACCTGGGTGTCCAGCTTAAGGCACATTATGTATTTATTTTAAAATAAGATTTTTCAATTCCTGAAAATTTGGCACATAAATTCTGCCTCTGTACATGAGAATTTCATCCTCTTTTAATTCAAAATTCTCAATTTTCTGCTGCAAAATCCCTTGCTGTAATTTTTCCTTTAATTCCATGTACTGTAGGTCTGATTTTGCAGCCTCTAAAATTCTGTCTTTCAAATTTGATCTGTACATGCTAATGGTCGTAGCATGCATCTCGTGCATTCTACTGTTGAGTGCATCAGCGACCTTGTTCTCTTTACCCTTGATATGCTTTATATGAAAGTCATACTCACTGAGAAATTCTAACCACCCGCTTTGCCTGACATTTAGAGTTGACTGCCCAAATAAATATTTCAGACCACTATGGTCTGTCCTCAACTCCATTTTTTTTCCCATGAGGTAGTGTCTCCACATCTTCAAGGCATGCACTATGACTGCCAGTTCCAAATCATGAGTAGCATAGAGCCTTTCATGCTCCTTTAATTTCCTTGATTCATAGCATACCACATGTCCATTCTGACTAAGAACTCCACCAAGTCCTTCTTTACATGCATCGATGCATACAATGAAGTCTTCATTTGGATCAACAATCTTTAATATTGGAGCACTTGTTAGTAAATGCTTCAAGTGTTGGAAACTCCTTTCACAATTCGATGTCCACTCAAACTTCACACCCTTCTTTTGCAAGGAAGTGATCGGGTGTGCAATCTTTGCGAATCCTTCAATAAATCTTCTGTAGTAACCTACAAGTCTCATGAACGATCTCACATTAGAGACATTTCTTGGTGTTGGCCATCCTTTAATGGCCCTTATCTTTTCCGGATCCACTGCTATCCCTTCCTCTGAAATGATATGCCCCAAATAGTGGATTTGCTTCGGGTAGAATGAGCACTTGCTCAATTTGGCATACAACTGATGCTCCCTCAATACCTGTAACACCATCCTCAAGTGTTGCTCATGCTCTTCTTCACACTTAAGTATACAAGTATGTCATCCAAAAATATAATGACAAACTTATCCAAGTATTCTCTGAAAATACCATTCATTAAACACATGAAGGCAACTGGTAAATTTGATAACCCAAATGGCACCACTGTGAACTCATAATGGCCATACCTTGTTCTAAAGGCAGTCTTGCTAATGTCTTATTCCTTAATTCTTACCAGGTGATAACCTGATCTGAGATCAATCTTAAACAATACCTTAGTATCTTTCAGCTAATCTAAGATATCATCTATCCTTGGCAAAGGATACTTGTTCTTCACAGTTACCTTGTTCAACTGCCTGAAGTCAATGCAAAGCTTGAAGGTTCCATCCTTTTTCTTCACAAATAATATTGGGGCACCCCAAGGTGACACACTTGGACGTATTGTTAGAATATAAGTGGATGTACTCGTTTTACCATTGACAATATCTCTATTGTCACCCAACCATAGGCCGAAGCCACCCTCCGAGCACCTTAACCTTGACAAAGAATCACTCTGGAAGCAAGCCCTAGGCTAGATAGGTAAACAAAGGGTAGCACACCTTTCCCCAAGGATAGCGCACCAAAAAGAGCTGATCAGATGTTC
>SNQJ01S0013074.1:376956-388606 GCA_010110895.2 Picea sitchensis | reverse complement strand
AGGAAGTCGTTGGTGTTGGAGAAGCATGGGTAGGCCTCCAAAGGCCACATGTCAAGCATCTAAGCACTCTCATCATGGTGAAGACCCTCTTCTCCTCAAAACGTCCATGTGTCAAAAGAGTGGCACCTCACCACCATGTCCTAGCCCCAAAAGCGATTTCAAGCTCAAAATAGGACGTTTTTCCCCTCTTGGGAAAATCTTTTGGCAAGTGAGGGATGGGCTATGTCGTCCAAGTCATCATTAAGGCCTTCCAAGTCTGATCTCTCTCATCCGGCACGTGGGCCCCTGGCATCCAACCTGTGGGCTTGGAGCCCCATGGAAGTCCAAGCTAGGCTTGTTCTCCCAAAACTGTCCACCAACTAGGTCTTGCAAAGACAAATGAGCATGCCCTCCAAGGATCTCAAGTCATAACATCATCATAAGTGAATCCAATCATAAATAAGCCATCCAAGCATGTGCATCAAAGATCACTATATCAAACAATTAACAACTCAAAGACACTATGCGACTTGTCAAGCTTGAATATGGGAGGGTTGACGAAGTGTCCTATTGGGTAGATCTTGCCCTAGGTCAAGGAGAGTTTCCAAGGGATCCCTCTCTAAGCCATGTAAAGTGGATGAAGTGGTTGGAGTCAAGACTCAATGGGCATAGGGCTCATGACATACAAGGGGTCGTAGTGTCTCATTCATGGGTGCCTTTGTAGAGGGTGTGTGGTACCTTCGTCCGCAATGCAATTTTTCCAAGCCCATCAATTTGCCTTTTATCTTTCTTTATTTGTTTTTTCTTTCAATATAGCATAAGGAGAGGTTGAAGGTCACTGCCTTGGTGTGGTGACTAGATGATGGCAATGTCACCCACAAGCACCTAGTGGAAATGAGAAGGTTGGCTCGTGATGAGACCCCCTTTCTCTCAGCCATGCAACTGAGAGCTATTACCTTGGTTTGGTGACCAGATGATGGTAATATCATACCACTAGATATTCATGGACGTGATAGGTCGGCCCGTGATGAGACCTCCTATCCTTCAACTGACCTTTTAAGCATTCTTTATTATATTGTGGGTCCCCTTTACTCAAAGATAAGCGTTTCATTGCTTTCTTGGGTGATCCCTGGGCAAAGCATCTGGAAGGTTTATACAAGGCTTTTATCTTTTACCCAACATCAATCCCTCTAGGCCTTTAGCCCCTTCTTCCCATAGAATGAGGGACCTTCTTGGGTCAATACACCCTAAAATCCCAAGAGATAAGGAAATGGAGGGGAACAATGATGGAAAGTGGTAAGTATGGTTGGGAACGGTACGATGGCTCATTAAGGGAGTTCCCAGTAGCAAACCCATCCCCAAGGAAAACCACTTACTAGGACACAATATCAACCACCAAGGTGAAGCAGGGCAAAAGGCATAATGTCCAAGCACATATCATGAAATCTAGAGCAATCTAAGATACAACATACTCAAATGGCTTAAATATTGAAATGATGCTCACCATAATACAGACTTGTACCTCATGGAGCAAGGCCCACTGCCTTCTGGAAGCCAGCTGGTGTGGTGGATGCCATCTGCAAAATTGTGACCATCTGTGGTGGTGAGTGGGTTTTCCATCTGTGCAAGGGTACTGCTGGTCATGTAGTCTCTCGGCACTCCATATCTGCAACCTGAGGGCCTCGAGACATAATCTTCTTAGTTATCCACAAAATGGGGATAACTGAACCAAATTGTGGGATCTGCTTGTAAAGAGAGACAATCTCCATGGTTGTTGCTGCTGCACTCCACATCAGCAAAGAAGGAATGAGCATGAAACGTCAAGCTCCCATTGAGAGAGAAAACTGTAGATCACTTGGGTTGCAAATCATCGAACAGGATAAAATCCTAGATCGGGCTATGATCCTTGGAGTTTCTGCGCTTAGAGTACACTTGCCGCTCATACAAAGGGTTAATTAAGGATTAGTCTCTTTCAAACTTGATATCCTCTACCTGGGGTGATTTGGGAGAGGGATCTCTCAATCCATGACGAATCACACTTGCTTCAAGACCTCCTGCAGCAGAGATCGCTGCAACAACGGCTGTATGGTCACTGTCTGTACGATTGCCGTACACCTCCTTTACTCCATTGCCAAGGCTGCAATCTCTTTCCAAGGGTGCGCCAGGGACAGGATTCTTCCGGGTGGCTAGTTATCTCCTTCGTGCATTAGGTTGCTCTCTCCTGACTGCTCCTCACACATTCCAACATTTTGACTTCTTTCTCTTTTTTCTTTTTCTTTAGTTTTAGTTGTAAAAAACTTCACCATCAATTTTAATTTTGTTCAGCATTTTTATTTATTTATTTTGATTTCAGTTTTTGACTCGTCAATTCATCAGGGGTTCCAATTGTTGTTTGGCATTGTCAATACTAATAGCATTTTGTCTCTTATCTGGTCTTATTTTAACTCCATAACTTCCTTATTTTTCAGATACAAGTGCTATGGAAATAAGAAGAGAATATATTAACACATTATATGTTTTGGAAATGGTGTTCATGGGATTGAGTTACTTTGTAAAGCTTCTTGTTTGTTAGCATCTCCCATGGAAACGTTCTCTGAACAATGTGTACAGAAGCATATGCCCCATCTCTCCCAGGGGATGTTCTGTCTCCATTTGTGCATAAATGAAATGGGAACATAACTGTTTTGGGGTACATAGACCCCTAAGTATGCATTGTACAATGCATTTTATGTAATTTTAAGTTTACTATGTCTGTATAATGAGCTAATCAGATTTCAGGGGTTTGAGAGTTTCAATGTTCTCATAGGTTGAATTCTGCAGGTTGTGCGTTGTTTTGAAGATAATGATATTATTCATGTCAATGGAAAAATTGATCCTAAATCAGACATAGAAATTATCAACTTGGAACTGGCCTTTTCTGATCTTGATCAGGTACGGAATTCTTAAACAACTTATTGTGTTAGGTTATGGGCAATCCCTTTTGATATATAAAAATGATAACTTATGTAAAAGTTACGTCAACTGATTATATAGAGCGTCAATTTTATAGTACCTTTTGAGAAAAGAAAAACTATCAACAATTATTCATCTCTATGCAGTACAAATTCTCAGCTATTGTCCAGAAACTGTGTTTGGGTTTTCTTGTAACTGGACATTTCGATCCTAGTAGCCAGGACCATCATTAAGAGGAAGAAGATTGTTTGTTCTTTCCTGCATATAACATGAGGGTTCACCTTCCTTAAATATGCATTAATAGGTAAGTAAAGTGCCAAGGATCACTATAAAAGATATTGCTCTATTGATAACCACACCTTAAAATGTTCAGATTTGCAGGTCTCTTTTGCTTGTATCAAATCTGCAGCTCATGCGTGTCTTTCCTAAGCAAGTTTTAATAAATTTATTCCAGGAATACTTTATTTTTAGATTTGGGTCTAGTGCTGCCATGGTCAAGTGTATTGGCAGTATGTATCCAGTACAGGCAGTCTTTCCTAAGTAGGCTTGATGAACTTTCGGAAAATTGATTCTAACATATTATGTTTATCTCAGGTAAGAATTTTGAGTCCAGTGAAGATGTATGGTGCTAAGAGTCCATTGAAGACATATGGTACCAAATATCTAGATTAAAGGACATATCTTGAGGATGCTTCCTTTAGACTTTTAATGTGCCAAGTATCCATTACCACCTGTCAAGAGGTGGGACATTGTGTCCCACTTAATGATGTGTGACCTATGGTTTGACTTAATGGCCATGGGCTTTCACTATTTGAACTGCTTGTTAGGATATTTAAACACTTAGGAGTTAGTTAAGATCAACTTGGTTTAATGTGTCTTTAGGTAAAAGTGTGTTTCTTTAGTATGCATTTGTAGTTATGTAATGTGATGGTCACAATATGTTCTAGACATTGAGTGATTTGACGGCTCATATTCTCATTGATCTTAATGGTTACATTGATCTGTGGCTTAACACCCTGTTAACCCTCCATACCTAGGAGTAACTAGAGGAGATCGTGTCTCATGGCCCGCAATGGAGACAATGAGCTTGACCACGATGATGATCAATATGTCCATAGATGGCAGCCCAACAACCCCCCTCATTTTCCTCTACAACTACAGATCAACCAAGGCTCATCACATCCAAGCAATTCAGTGTATGGGAGATGGTAAGCCAACGTCACCATGAGGTATGTTAGTTCTTCTTTCATGAGAAGTGTTGTGTTTAATTTGTTGGGCACGTGGATGAGGATCTTTGGTTGAAGTTGGATAATGGAGCACTGGCTTGGGAAATTGTGTTTGTTTTTTTTTTTCACCTTGGTGGTCAGCTTCTGTACCCTAGTCCCATGTTGTCATCGCCCAGGGAAAAGGGGTACTACTGGGGGGCCATGACAAGGGTGACGTTCCGTTCCCCACCATACTTAACACTTTTGATCTTGGAGCCTCCCATAGTGTACCAAACTTCGGTAATGGGTCGTGGTCCATTCTCTCATGAGAAGAAGGGGCTGAAGGCCTAGAGGTTGATGCAACTGCTATATATGTATCTGTTATGTAAAAAATTATAAAGGCCACCTATAAACGCCACAAGCCAGCTTGAGCTCTACCCCCTCTAATGGTAATCACCCCTTGTCCTGATGCGAATGAATGCACAATCATAAAGGACCATAGCCCAGTAAGAAAATGAAAGAATAAAAGCTTGAAACCTGTAAAGGGGACTTGCATAATAAAGAATGGGTATCAAAAGGCAATTAAGGGGTTTAGAATGCAAAAAGTACCGAGGAAAGGGTATCTAAAGCAACGAGCTCTCCCTCTAGAAAGGCGCTCATATAAATGGATTTAATGACAACATAAGCCATGAAGTAAGGCCAAACTTCATATCATTATCACACTTACTCTTGAAGGGTTTCTTTCTTTCAATGCTTCCCTCAGGACCTATCCCTCTACCTAGGTCTTTTATTTCCTGTCTAGGTTGGCACACCTAATAGGGTCGGATGAAGACCCTCCCATATTCAGACTTGCCAACTCACATGAGGTTCGGGGTTAGTGTGATGCTTGACTGTAATATCCCTAAATCAGCAGACCGGAAAATAGGTCTCGACTGTCGATTCCTTGTTACTGGAATGGATACACTTTGGGTTTGTAGATGTGTTTAGTAACTCTGTCTTAACATGCGTGGTGATTTTTCATGTGGTTTCAGGTAGAACAGTTGTTTAACTGTATATATAATCAAATATGCAATAACTAAAGAGCACAAAACAACTGCAATCAATGTATTATGAAATAGGACTGAGTACAGTACCGCATGCGGTGAAATACACTGAATCTCTCGGCTAGATCAGAGCTAGATGGATCTTAGCCGGAATACAATAATGAAACTAAAGCAATAATACCCAGAACGAGAAGAATGATGCTGGATCAATGGATGAGCGATATGAACTGCAACATGCTACAACAACTCACAATACAACTGCCGCAAGACTGGAATGTTTGCCTTGGTGGCTAAACTCCCCGGATCAACCTAAAATCTGTCCCAAATAGTGCACCATGACCTCCAACAACCTCTCAGTGTCTGTCGGACTGAAGATCGACCCTCCGTTGATCTGTACGAACCCCGAATGGGATCTCCTGGGGGGTTGCGCCCCTCTTCTGGCCAACTGTTGCACCCTAGTGATTTCACCGTCGAAATCTGGCTATATGTGTCTCAAGCCGAGCGCCTTCGTATCCTCTGTAATGGCTCGAAAGGGTTTCCTTGGATCTGGTTCGATGAACTTTCTAGAACCCTAGATCTGTCTCCCCAAGTGCTGCGCCCTCACTGGACAACTGCTGCGCCCTAGATGATTCCTCTGTCAGAATATGGCGAGTAATGTCTCAAAAGGTTCTCACTGCCTTCCTCTCAACTGGGTCGGAAGAGAATCTCTGGATTCTCCCTGGTTGGGACAAGTTAAACCTCTGTGTCTCCTCGGCTCACACGCCCTCAACCTGGATAAGTGCGCCCTAGCTGCCTGAACTTGTATAACTGCCTTTGTAAATCGATGGAAGATCTAAATGATCTCCCCGGTGACTAGGGTGTGTCTCTCAACACCGAAATCAACCTCTGGGTGTCTTCCTCCTGGAATCCATAGTCTCCATTGATTCGCATGAACCGGTGTATTCTCCTCAGAGCTCAAACTGTCAAATCATAAGATGCATAATGAGGAATTAGGTCTCTTTTCTCTTCATAAACTCCTCCAAAACCTTAATTTGTTGTTGACCTCTATTTTTAGCTCCATCACTTATGCGCCCCTCTAATTTTGGCTTAAATCACTTAAAGGGCGCTTTTATCCACTTCTCATTTAATGTCACTTTCGAATTATAAGGTTCTCTAGTGAAATGACATTAAATGACCCCGTTTTCCCCTATTCCTCCCTGGCTATAGTCTAACGAGGATGTTTAGAATATACTCAACCCTCCTCTCTGGAGCTCCTACTCGAAAAGGGACATTACAGTCCTCCCTTCCCGAGATTGCTTATCCTCAAGCAATACCAATCCAGGGTGCTGCAAAATCTGCTCGCTCTCCCAAGTAGCATCCTCTATTGGAATCCCTCTCCATCTGACCAAACACTCCCCGATGACCCTGCCCCTCAACCTCCGCTCTCGGAACTCCAGTACCTCCTCAAGAACCAACTCCAACTGCCCCTCCTCATCCAAAGGTGGAAGCTCCTCTGAAGTGCTGATGAATTGTCCCACTGCTTTCTTGAGACAAGAAACATGGAACACATTGTGAATCCAGCTCCCCTCTGGTAGCTCTAGCTTGTAGGCAACTTCGCCTACCCTGCGTATCATTCGGTAAGGCCCATAGAACTTGGGCTTGAGCTTCTTCGCCCCACTCTTCTTTAGATATGACTGCGTGTAAGGTTGTAGCCTCAGGAATACTAGATCCCCAACCTCGAAGCTACGCTCTGTCTTGTGTCGGTCTGCACTCACCTTATGCCGATTTTGTGCCGTCTGCAGATTCTCTTTGAGTACTTTGAGAATCTTCAGACTCTCTAATATCCGGTCTTTTGCTTTGGGAGCCCGACTATCTCTGAAAACCAAGTCAATCAAAGTGGGAGCATCATAGCCATATAATGCTTGGAAGGAGGTCATGCCAATGGACATGTGGAAGGTGGTGTTGTAACAATGCTCCCCGAGATGTAGCCACCTTACCCACGCACTCTGTTGTCCGCTTATATAGTTCCTCGAATAACCCTCAACCCACTTGTTGACTATCTCCGTTTGCCCATCAGTCTGGGGGTGGTAATTGGTGCTGGGTGTCAACTTTGTCCCCACCAATTTGAATAACTCCCTCCAAAACGTGTCGATAAACCGATTGTCCCTGTCACTGATGATGTTCTGTGGCAACCTATGAAGTCTGAAAACCTATCTGAAGAATAGCTCTACCACCTGTATTGCACTGCAATATGTCAGAATGACATAGAAATGCGCAAACTTGGTCAATCTGTTGACTACCACATAAATACAATCCAAACCCTGAACCTTGGGTAGGCCTATAATGAAGTCCATGGATATGCTTTCCCATTTTTGCTCTGGAATGGGAAGTGGCTGAAGTAACCCTGCTGGAAGAGTCTGCTCTGACTTGTTCTGCTGACAAGTCACACACTCACTGATATGTCTCATCACATCTTGTTTGAGACCCTTCCAAGAAAATCTCTCTTTGACCTGCCTGTAGGTTTTGAAAAACCCCTGATGGCCTGCTAGTGGAGAGTCATGTATTGCGGCCAAAATCTTTTTCCTGAGACCTGATCCTGGCACTAGGTAGACTCGGTCTTTGTAAAAGATGACGTCGTCGATGACTTTGTACCTGTTGTCCTGTACCTACCCATCCAATATCTCACAAGCGAACTTGTTCTTGGAATATTTCACTAACAAGTGGGATTTCCAATTTGCTGAAATCTCCATCAAGGAACAAGCTGTTGGTCTCCTAGACAGTGCATTTGCCACAATGTTCTTATCCTTGACATACTCAATGTCATAATCAAAGGCCTGGACCTTTGTCACCCACTTCTACTGATACTCGTTGAGATCCTTCTGCTTAAGAAAGTACTTCAAACCGTTATGGTCTGTCTTGACCACGAATTTGCTGTCCACCAAATACTGTCTGAATTTGGTCAATTCATGCATAATTGCAAGCATTTCCTTGTCATAGGCTGGGCTTCCGGCTCTCAAATACGATGGGGTGTCCTCCCTCCATCAACACTGCTTCGGTCCCCTCTCTTGATGCATCACACTCCAATACAAATGGTAGCGTGAAGTCCGGCAATGATAATATTGGGCATGTGCCCATGACTTCCTTCATTTGATCAAATGCCTTCTACGACTCGTCGGTCCAAATGAAGGCCCCCTGTCTAGTGAGATCGGTGAGTGGTGCCCCAAACTGTGAAAAGCCCCTCACAAACCTCCTGTAATAGCTGCATAGCCCAAAGAAACTCCTCAACTCTTTCACGTTCTTGGGCATTGGCCAATCCAAAATGGCCTTGATCTTATCCTGGTGCACCTGTACCCCATGTACGCTGATACTGTGGCCCGAGTATAGTAGCTCTGTCATGCCAAACTCACACTTTGACTCCTTGGCATATAGTGACTGTGACCCCATGATGTCGAGTAGCTCATCCAAGTGCCTCAGGTGTTCCTGCCATGTCTTGTTGTATACCAAAATGTCATCGAAGAACACCAATATTGACTTCCTCAAGTGATCTCGAAATATATGGTTCATGCAAGACTGAAACGTGGCTGGTGCATTGGTTAGCCCAAATGGCATAACCAAAAACTCAAAATGTTCGTAGTGGCATCGAAATGCCRTCTTCTCTATATCATGCTCTTGAATGCCGATYYGATGATAGAGAAGAAAACTGCCCCATGCAGTTTGTCCATCAACTCATTAATGCGTGGGATAGGATACCGGTTTTTGATGGTTTTCTTATTCAAAGCACGGTAGTCTAGACTCTATACACATCCTCATGGTACCATCCTTTTCAAGACTATGACAATTGAAGAAGCGAACGGGCTACTGCTGGGTCTGATGTGTCCCATCGCTAGCAATTCCTTGATTGCTTTCTCTATCTCATCCTTGAACCTCCTAGGATGACGATATGGCGCTGTAATCACGGGCTTAATACCCTTCTCCAACTAAATGGTGTGCTCAGACCCCCTGTTCGGTGGTCTCCTTGGCGGAATCTGACCAAAACCTGCTGATGCCGACTCAACAAAGTCCCGATCTCTGTCTGATACTGTTGCTGGCCATCTGAATCCCTCCAAGTGGTGATTAAGCACTCTGCTGCATATGCTGCTTCCCCATGTCGAAAGATCCTCTCCATCCTCTTGGCCGAAACTGTCCTGGGTGCCCTTGTCGACATGCCCCTCAGTACAATCCTCTTCCCTTCACTGTCTCTGAACCCCATCTCAAGGGTTTGGTAGTTGGTTGAGATCTTGCCCAAGGTGATCAACCACTGGACTCCCAACACCACATCTGTGTCAGATAGGTCAACTATATAAAATGTATCTCTCATGGTGTAGTTACCTAGCTTTACCTCCAAGTCTGGGACTCTGTCTACACACTCCACTGTGTGGCCATCTGCTATTGCAACATCAAACCCCTCAAACTCCTCTTTCTGAAGTGCTCGCCTCGATACCAATGAAGCATCAATGAAGTTGTGGGTGGCCCCACCATCTATCAGGGCAATTGCCTGCTGTCCCTAAATAGTCCCTCTGATCTGGATGGTGTCATACCTAGGAATACCAGAAAGGGTCGCTATGACTCCTCCCTTTGTTGGTGCCCGTCTATTAGCCTTCTCACGAGGCTGTGGCTCTACCGGTGGTTTGGCCCCTACCGGTGTCGATGGTTTCCTTGGAGGTTGCCCCTCCGCATGTGATATCTCCTCCTCTGAGCTAGTAGATCCACTGTCTTGTTCCTCCCCATAACTGTTTTCTGCAACCTCAATGTAATGGATCTCTCCCTTGCCCATGCACCTATGGTCGGGGACCCAAGGGTCTTTACATGTGAAGCATAGCTTCTTCCTCATAAGCTCATGCCTTGTATCATCATCCAACTTTTCCTTACCCTTCCACTCTCTCTGGAATGGTTTCTTATCCTGGTCCTTCTGTGGCACAAAGGGTTTGGAAAAGGTTTTGGTTTTTGGCATTGAGTCTGCTAGATCTCTAGTGTGCAGGATGGCATCCTATAGTGTGCGAGGTCTGTAGGCCTTCACCCATCCTCTCAAGGGTTTTGTGAGACCCTCTGTGAAAAGCATGATCAATCTTGGCTTCGAAATATCTGTCACTGCCACGACTACCCTCTAAAATTCTGTGATGAATGTCTCTGGTGTGCCAGTTTGTCTCAACTGGGCTAGATCCATGAAATGGATCTCTGGATCCCTCCTGTCAAACATGTCCATGATCCTCTCTGTAAAGTCCCTGTAAGAAGTGATGTGACTGTGACCCAACGTCACTGGTCCATGATGCCACCACTCATGTGCCTCACCTTCCATATGCAAGGTAGTGAAACTGATGGCCTTAGTTTTTGTCATCTGGTTGAGCTTGTAGTATGTGTCCAGTTTCTGTACCCAAGCTCTGGCAGTGCATTTGGACGATTAGTCGAAAGAAGGTATAGTGAGTTTACTTACTTTTCGGATGAAATCTATGTTCTGCCCCTGTTGACGCTGCTGCTGTCCTCCCCTCTGAGGATCTCTAGGACGGTTCATGAGTCTGAGTCCATAATACTCAACCAAGGTCATATCATGAATGAACTCCGGTCCCAGCGTTGCATACTCTCTCCTGTACTCAGCGATATCCTTTGCCTGTGTAGTCTGCCTTGGTTCTACTGGTTGTTGTACTGCTGCTGGAGGTGCCCTCTGAAAGTTAGGGAATAATGGCCTGGGGATCCTACTAGATGAAGTGTATGTGCGAGTAGGTGAATGGGGTCTATTGCCTGCCCCTAAGTTCCCTTGTGCTGCGTGTGGGGCATTTGTGCTTGGAATGCTCCCTGCTTTCAATCTATCGACCAACTGTGCCAAGGACTGAGTCATGGCTTGCTGACTGATCACCAAATTGCTAATAACCTGCATGAAAGCTACATTTGGGTCCATGGGTACTTTGCCATTGCCTTTTGGCCTCTCATACCTGTCTCCCATCATTCTCTTTGCCTCATGCTCAACCTCATGCTCTGCCCTTCTCTCTGCTTCCCTATGCGCCTCTTCCTCTTCCTCTGAATTGGGAGGAAAGGGTGGATAATATTCCCTAGGTCTCGTCCTTTCCCTGTGTTTGTTGTAAGTTACATATTCGTCACCTACGTGCTCACGACCCTCTGGGTTCTTTGTTGAACTCATCGAAACTTTAGTCACAGGCTGGCAGGACTAAAGCTCTGATACCACTGCAATATTCCTAAATCAACAGATCGGAAAATAGGTCTTGTTATCCCCATTTTGTGGATAACTAAGGAGATTATGTCTCAAGGCCCTCAGGTTGCAGATATGCAGTGCCGAGAAACTACATGACCAATAGTATCCTTTTGCATAGTTGGAAACCCCTCTCACCACCACAGATGGTCACATATTTCTAGATGGCATCTACCACATCAGCTGGCTTCCGGAAGGCAGTGGGCCTTGCTCCATGAGGTACAAGTCAGTATTATGGTGAGCATCATTTC
>SNQJ01S0013074.1:354179-365798 GCA_010110895.2 Picea sitchensis | reverse complement strand
CAAACTTTATCTAAATGTTGGGCACACAGCCCAATGCAATTCTTGATTAACAAATGCTAAAGTTTCTCTCTATTTCTGTACTAAAAATGAAGTTACAACAAGGTAATCTTGCTCTAATTTTACAAAAAAATGAATTAAAGTGATTTAAAATGCCTAATTATATGCCTAGAACGCCTAAGATGCACAATTTTTGATGTAAATATGATAGTTCACTTTTATTTGAGGAATTAATCAATGAACCAATGCTTTTAATGGACTCAAGAAAGATGGAAAGAAGAAGTAAGCGAATAGGGCAGAAGAACAATCCAAATCCTACTACTCAAATTCAAGTGACACCAAGTTTGAAAGCATGTAAAAGTCTAAGGAACATAGAAGTTTTACACACAAAACACATGTAATAGTCACCGAAGAATACTCAATGTATTTATTACCAAGGGTTTTAGGATGAACAAAGCCTTGACAAGTTTGGACAACAAGGATTTCAAGAGACAATCCAACTCTGCTAGATGAGACAGGTACAATCACGATCCAACAAAGAAAACTCCACCATCACTGGAACTCTATGCTAGCTCTCAACCTCACTCTCTCAAGAAAGGATAATCAATGGCAAAAAGGGAAGAAAAGTCACAAGCTCTAGCGCTTAACAACTCAAAAGAATAACTATATCTTCCTTATCTCTGCTTTGTACAATACATAGAAGAATGAGAGAATAAGAATAGGTAAGATAGAAAGTAGAAGGAAAGTAAATATAGTAGTCTCCAAATAGAGCATTCATTCTTCGAGTGAAAATAGTATGCGTATGAAGAAACTACCCCTCCAAAAGATCACCCTCTTTCCTTAATAACTACCCATAAGATAAACTACGCTTGTATATGGCTAATTTCTTCCTTTAAAGTTTAATGCATGTTTTTTGCCTAAAATAGACCCTACAACTTTCCCAAGGAGAGAATCCCTTAAAATTAAACTTTAAATTATGGAATAAGCGAGGATAAAAAATAATATGATGATCTAGGCTAATTTTAGGAAGGAGAAAATTTAAAAATAACAATGTAAGCTCCTCTAGGCCAAACACTCGTCAACGAAGGCCACATGAAAAGACCCTCTTGACCATTCCAATATGCAATTGGTCCTGGAAATGGATTGAAATCAAACACTGATGCTACTTGCCATATTGGGTACACCAAAGTCTAGTCAGCTTGGTAAAAATAACACTACTAAAAATAGAACCACCTCAAAACCAACTGAAATTCAAACTATAGGCGAATCTCCCAATTCGGTCCTCAAATGTATAATTATCCTATCAATCGGACCTCTCTGAGAAACTGCTAAAAATAGAAATTGCCGAAAATAACAACTTTTTGGATTTGCCTCAAATGTGAAATCCATGCACATCTCCCGAAAGGATATCCAAAACTATGACTAGATATCGAAAAATATAAGTTTGCAAAAACCAACCTAGCCATACCCTTTGGGGATCTTCGACCTCCCATACTTGTTCTGAATACTGCAATGAACTTGCAAGTATGGGGCACATGCTCTACTGGATCTTTTGTCCACACGCACTGATGATATATCCTTTGATTGCACTTGTATCTGAAAAACTTGTTGAAGATCTGTCCAACCATCTATCCTCGAGTAAAAAAGGCATGCAGCCATGTGCCAAGTTTGCAAAGCACTCCAGGAACTGTTGATGCTGCATCAATGGATCGACTAACCAATCCACTCTGTGATATACTGATGACCATTGATGTTGAATAGTGAATTCTGTAAGATTCAAAAGGTTCTTTTATAGTTCAAGAGAGCAAAATAGCTAAAATGACGAATGTTCAAGGGACAGAAGACGCTGAAACAAAAGTGACAAGGGCTATCTATGCTTGTGGTATCACTTTTAACATTGTTTGGTCTCCTTGTTGGCAAGATATGGTGAGGGGAATTAACACAATTCCTCAAGGGCTCAAGGGGCCTAACCATGAAAACATCCCAACTAATTTGCTCAAAAAGGAGAAGGATCTTGTTGAGGATGTTTTAGCACCTATTCTTGCTTCATGGAGTAGCTCCGGAGCGACCATTGTCTCGTATGCATGGGCAGATACTAGACGTAGGCCATTAATCAATATCATTGCCACTTCACCAAAAGGAGTAATGTTTTTGAAGGTTAAAGATTGTTTAGGTGAGGTAAAGGATGCTCAATTCATTGTTGATATTTAATCAAAGCTATTGAGCAAGTAGGGCCTGTTAAGGTGACAAAAGTTATCACAAATAATGCACTGGTTTGCAAAGCTGTAGGTGGCCTATTAAGGCGACAAAAGTTATCACAGATAATGCACTGCTTTGCAAAGCTGCAGGTTTGATTGTTGAGAGCAAGTGTAATCAAGTTTTTTGGACTCCTTGCATTGTTCGTAATTTAATTAAGATTTTGGAAGAGATTGAGAATAAATTTCTATGGATTAAGGAGCTCACAGGGCAATCTAGCGATATAATCAAATTCAATATCAATCACCACTAGTCTCAAGCAATATTTCAAGAATACTCCAAATTGGAGTTGTTGAAAGTTGCCGAGACAAGATATGCCTCAAACATCATCATGTTGCGCTGCCTTGTCGAGGTTATGCAACCATTGGTTTCTATGGTGGTGAGTCAAGTTTAGGCTAAGTGGAGATAGGTAGATTCAGAGCGAGCAACTATGGTGTACAAATTGTGTATTGATGAATGATGGAGCAAGATAGATTTCTTGCTGAAGTTCACATCACTTTGCATTTGAGCTTCAAAGGGTCGACAAGGACAAACCTTTCTTGAGAGAGGTTTGCAATGGCATGGAAAACATGGTTGAGAAAAATATGGAAATCATTCTTGGGAGTCTCCTCATCTTTTATTTGTTGATGCTCATTTCATTGATTTGGTTAAGAAATCGTTGTTAAGAGGTGGAACTAGTTCAACACTGTTAGTTTTGGTAGCTTGGTAGGTGTCTCAACATGGGCCTAAGTGTCCTAGGCATGCTGATGGAGACATTAAACAACTGAGATCAACCTGTTTATCTTAGCCTAAATCTAACTTAGGATTGCAGCAAAAATTTCTGTTTTGAGAGGATTGTGGGGCCCAGGAAGAGGGGTGCACTGTTTGAGTGCTTTGTGGGACCCTACCTAGTGGGGCGCATGCCTAAGTGGAGTGTGGGGTCCAACCCATAGGCGGCGCCTCAATCTGAGCCATTGAGGGTAGATTTGGGCACACACCTTAAGGAAGAAAGGTGGCTGCTAGGAAGATAAAGAGAGGGGCTAACGGTGAGGGACACACATTCTTCATTTGTGAGATTGAGCAAGTGAGATGAAGAGGGCGCTAGGCTGAGGCATTGCTGGATGAGGTAGAGGGAAAGAGTAGAGTTGTAGGAGGGCGCTTTGGCTGGGCTGAATCTGCAAGGAAGAGCAGGGCCGTACAACAAGCATCAATCAGCCATAAAGGAGGCCATAATAGAGGCCATTCAATAGCAAGGAAGAGGGCCAAATATGGCCGCACTACATTAGCAGAAGAGGGCCGAAAATCATAGGCCGTATAGGTTGATTTTCTAAGAAAGAGAGGGTGGAGAGGGAGGGTTGTACATGCCGTACTGTAGAGGGCCGTATAGGCTGTACTTTGTTGGGCCATAGAGCCTCATCTTGGCTGGGTCGTACTGTTGAGTGAGAGCTGATTTCTACTGTAAGAATTTCTGAGTTTTCTGCTATAATTTTCCTCATTTCTCTGAAGCCAATAAAGCCCCTCTTTGTTGGTTTTTACCATACTAGGGTTTCCAGGGTATTTCAGGTGTACTTGTTTATTATGTGCTTGGTTTTCTGTTAGTTTCTGCTATGCTATTTTGGTTTATAACTCAGCTGTAATATGTATGCATAATTTTCTGAGTTTATATCAACAGTGAGTAAATTCTGGTTAGACAAAATTATAGGCATTATATTCTGTTGCTAAGTTATAGAAAGTCAACATAGTATCAAAGCTCAACCTCTGAGTACAGAAGGAACCAAGTCGACTTGTTGTGCAGACCAGGGTGTGAATCAACAAGGGGACGTGTGACCAGAAAGAGTGTGGGAGTTAGAGAAGCTGACGTAAATGGCAAGTGTAGGCTTAAGGTTTGAAGATAGGTTGGAGGACGCCTCAAACTTCAGTCCATGGAGGGAGTGAATGGGTTTGTTGTTGGAGGACAATGGATTGTGGGAGTTTGCTGAAGGGAGGGCAACACTTCTAGTTGATCCAACATAACAAGCAGCCCATCTCAAGAAGGATGTGAAGACAAGGAGGATTATAGTTGATGGTGTCAAGGACCACATCATTCCTCATCTGTCTGGCAAGAAGACAACCAAGGATATGTGGGAGGCCCTAGTGAAGTTGTACCAGTCTGATAACCAAAGCAGGAAGATGTTGCTCGGAGAGAAGCTGAGAAGCAGGAAGATGGCCAAGGGAGTGTTAGTGGTTACTTAACTCACAAAGTTCACTTAGATCAAAGATGAACTGGCATCTTTGGGAGAGGTCGTGGACGAGACTGAGTTGGTGAGGACAGCCTTGAATGGCTTCACCAAGCAGTGGGAAATTTTTGTCCGAGGAGTGGTGGATCGAGAGAAACTCCCTGATTAGGAGAGGTTATAGGATGACTTCACCCAGGAGGAGCTGAGAGTTGAAGCCACTCAGGCTAGCCAACCAAAGAGTGAAGAGGAGGAGAATGTGGCTCTTCATGCGAAGAAGAGTAGTGGAGGAGGTTCCAAGGACACGAGCAAAGTGAAATGCTTTGCATGTCACAAGGCTGGCCACTATGCAAGCCAATGTCCCAAGAAGAAGAAGAAGAAGAAGAATGAGACACAGGTAGCAGCAACAACATCCACGAAGATAGATGAGTTTGTGGAGGAATTCGAGGATGAATTTTCTCTGGTTGCCTCTCTTTCGAGCAGTAGTAGATTGGGAGAGTTGGACGACATTGGGGCATGGTTCGTGGACAATGGATCATCTCGCCATATGACGAGAATGAGGTCGGTGTTCCTTAGTGTTTCAGAGGCGGGCTCGGACTTGTATGTGAGGAGTGGGACTAGCACCATGCATATAGTGAAGGGGGTTGGATTGACAACACCTTCATTTTGGAAAACTCTCTTTTCCTTGATGAGGAAAAGAAGGAAGGGTCTTGGGGCTTAGATTTCAATGGTGCACACTCAAGCACATGCTTGGGTGCAGGGATAGTTTTGAGATCACCAAACAACTAGATTACCCTTTTCTCGTATAGGCTTGAGTTTAACTGTACAAACAACATCGCCGAGTATGAAGCCCTTCTCTTAGGCATGAATCTTGCTATTGATGTGAACATCAAGTCTCTGCACGTGAAAGGGGACTCCGACTTCATCATTTCGCAAGTTAATAAGAAATTCATTTCTAAAAACCCAAGGTTGAAACAATACAGTGATGCCATATGGGATGCCATGAAGAAGTTTGACAAATTTTACATTGAAGCCATCCCTAGGGAAGAGAATCATTTGGCAGACAACCTTGCTGTTTTTGCTTTCACCGGGCAACTTTTTAAGGAAATCAGTCTCTATAAGGTGGAAGTAAATTACAAGCCCTCACTACCTGATAACCTGGAACATTGGTAGGTTTTTGATAATGAAAGCCAGATTCTGCATTTTCTCCAGAATGAAGGGGAATTCTCGGAAGCCCAGATAAACTTATTGGCGGAAAAGGGAAATATTGAGATCATTGATTTAGCTGACGGACCCTTACCTAAAGGTATCGTCCCCTTAGAGAACCTTTTTGATCGAAATGACATGTATAAGGGGAAGCCGTCAAGCAAAATAGATGACGAGATTATTGAATTCAAAACTAGGACTGAGGAATCCCCAAAGATGATCAAGTTTGGGAAAGGAACACCATCTGATGAAAGAGAAAAGTTGATTGCTCTCATAAGAGAATTTAAGGATGTCTTCGCTTGGTCTTACGAAGATCTGAAGGCTTACCGAGAAGATGTCATACAACATGCTATTCCCTTTATAGATGGGACGAAACCCTTCAGACAAAACTTCAAACAAATGAACCCAAAGGTTGCCCCACAAGTCCAAAAGGAGTTGCAAAAGATGGTTGAGGCAGGAATAATTGAGCTTATTAGATATTCGTCTTTGGTATCTAATCCGGTCATTGTCAGGAAGAAGACTGGTGAGATTAGGATATGTGTGGATTTCAGAAATTTAAACTGGGCTTCACTTAAAGACAACTATCCTCTACCAAACATGGAGTATCTTTTGCAAAGGGTCACYAGAGCAGAAATGATGTCCATGCTTGATGGTTTCTCGAGATATAATCAGGTTTTGGTAAAGGAAGATGACCAACTAAAAACCACTTTCACCACCCCTCGGTGAACCTATAAGTATTTGAGAATGCCTTTTGGACTAACCAACACAAGGGTCACTTTTTAGCGCGCTATGGATTACGCTTTCAGGGATTTAATTGGGAAACTTATAGAAATCTATAAAGATGATCTGACTGCTATCTCCAAAAAGAGGGATCAAACACATCCAACACTTTAGGAAGATTTTTCAAAGATGCAGGGAGTATGGCATTTCTCTCAATGCTAAGAAATCAATTTTTCGGTGTTGACAAGGGCAAGTTGTTGGGTCATATTATATCTAAGGATGGAATCACAATAGATCCTGCCAGGGTTGAAGCCATCAAGAAGATCCCTCTCCCTAAAGACAAGAAATCCTTGCAATCTTTCTTTGGCCAAATTAACTTCGTAAGGAGGTTCATGTTGATTTTTCAATAGGCTAGGGTCAAGCATGAAGTTCATTCCAATGTTAGCATTTTACTTTCACCATAGATAATTGTAGTTTCACCATTAACAATTTGCAGCAACTAGGATCACAAGAAGAAATTCCATGCGCAAGTACACAAGAAGTATCCTGGGAAACCCTTCTGAACAAGGGAAGAAAACCCAACCGATCCTTTGCTATATTCTTCAAGAGAAAGACCTCCCACACCATAAACCTAGCACACAAAAGGGTGCTTACAAAACCTAGAAGACTAGCGCCCAAGAGAGGTGCACACTTCAGCTCAAGAACAAGTACTTGCTGAAATTTCCAAACTCACACATGTGTTATGATTCCTCAATGGGGAATTTACCTTTATTTATATTAGACAGAGCATATCAAAAGTAGTGTCTATTGGCACAACAGGGCCGACCTCAATAACTCACAATATAATTAATAATTATCATAATAATTATCTTTTACATTAATTATCTTTCACTTTATGGTGGGGTCGACCTGTACCCTTTACATCACAAATAGGGTTACAGGTAAGTCTGACTCTTGAACAATATAACAAGNAATTTCCAAACTCACACATGTGTTATGATTCCTCAATGGGGAATTTACCTTTATTTATATTAGACAGAGCATATCAAAAGTAGTGTCTATTGGCACAACAGGGCCGACCTCAATAACTCACAATATAATTAATAATTATCATATTAATTATCTTTCACTTTATGGTGGGGTTGACCTGTACCCTTTACATCACAAATAGGGTTACAGGTAAGTCTGACTCTTGAACAATATAACAAGGGATCTCATACACCCACTAGTGCTCAGACACTCGGGGCACATCCATCTGTGTTCAGCCACAGGGATGTCCACATCTCTATCTCACTGCGTCTCACAAGAGAATCACACTCACTAATGCTCAATCACTAGGATCACGTTCACCTGTGCTCAACCACATGCACGTCCAACTCAACAGTTCTCTTTCTCATTGCGTTTCACAGGAGAATCATCTGGAGTATCACATCATCTCAACTCTCTGCACAAAGGAGACTAGTACATCGTTTCATCTTCGTCTCAGAGAGAACGACACACCCAACTCATGGGCTTCCTCACCCCACACAGGGGCACACAACATTCCATCTCCGTCTCAGAGAGGAACCACACACCCAACTCATGGGCTTCTGCACCGCACACAAGGGCACACAACGTTCCATCTCTGTCTCCGAGAGGAACCACACACCCATCTCATGGGCACACCCAATTCATTGGCTCTCTCTCAGGTCGACTCACTCAGTCTGTGTCCTAAAGGATGTCTCACGCAGTTGTAATCGTCAACATTCCCTCTTAGCTAGGGAGGCATTCTCCACTAGGCCAAGTCTCTCACAGAAGTACTCGAACTTCGCCTTGGCAAGCGGTTTGGTGAAGATGTCTGCAATCTGCTCATGGGTAGGAAGGTATTGCACGTGTATTGTTTTCCTCTGCACCATGTCTCTTATATAGTGATATTTTATCTCGATGTGTTTCGATCTATCATGAAACACAGGGTTCTTAGAGAGCTTCACACAACTCTGGTTATCACAATGAATAGTAGTAGGATCTATTTCATGATCGAATAAATCTGTCAGAAGTTTGTGAAGCCACACTGCTTCGCAGACTGCCACACTCAATGCTATGTACTCTGCCTCTGCGGTACTCAATGCCACAGATCTCTGTTTCTTGCTGCACCAGGAAACCATGGCAGACCCTAAAGTAAAGCAACAACCAAGGGTGCTCTTTCGGTCCACTGCGCTCCCTGCCCAATCTGCATCGGCATATCCCTGCAAGCTCAAGTCTACAATGGAGGCATATCTCAGGCCATATCCAACTGTGCCTCATAGGTATCTTAATACATGTTTTGTTGCTATCCAGTGAGTCTGTCTCAGTTCACTCATGAACTGGCTAAGCACATTCACTGCATAGCATATATCAGGTCTGGTGTTAACCAGATACATCAGTGATCCAATCAACTATCTGTACAAGTGTGGATCAATCTCTCTTGAATCAACATCACTAATTTTCTTCAAATCCATCACCATTGGTGTAGGCATGGATTTGCATTTTGTCATACCGAACTTTTTCAATATTTCCACAGTACATTTTCCTTTACTCAGGAAAATCTCATTTGTCCTCTTCCATACTTCTAGTCCCAAGAAGTAATGCATCTAGCCTAAATCCTTCATCTCAAATTTAGCAGTCAATGCTTGTTTGCGTTCAATAATGAGTCTCTCTGAACCGGTGAGGAAAAGGTCGTCCACATATAGGACCAAGATTAAGCACTCATTGCCATCAATATGATAATATAGGTTTGGATCAACAACATTCTTGCTGAAGCCCAAACTCTTCAGGAATCCATCCATTTTCTCGTACCAAGCACGAGGTGCTTGCTTTAGTCCATACAGGGCTTTCTTCAACTTGCACACATGAGATTTTTCGTTGTGTATAACGAATCCTTCTGGCTGCTCGATATAAACTTCTTCCTCAATTTCACCATTGAGAAAGACTGTCTTTACATCTATCTGATGTAGTTTCCAACCCATGGAAGCAACTAGTGCAATGATAGAACGGATGGAAGTGTATCGGGCTACTGGAGCAAATGTCTCATCATAGTCAACTACCTCTACTTGCGAGAGCCCTCTGACTACAAATCTCGCTTTGCATTTCTCGATGCTTCCATCAGCTGGATGCTTGATTTTATAAATCCATTTGGAAGTCATTGCAGACTTTCCCTTTGGTCTCAGAACAATATCCCATGCATCATTTATCGATATAGACTGATATTCTTCTGTCATGGCATCTTGCCATACCTGTTCACCTGAAGCTTCTCCATGACAAGAAGGCTTAGTGTCAATGATGTGGCTCATGGCTGAAAGGTAGTTTGAGCGTCTCTTTGGTCTCTTGCTCTCTCTGGTTGTCCCTTGAAGGGCTATATGTCCCTCTACTTCCTATAGAGTTTGTCGGGCCCAAGCAGGTCTTTTATGTCCTACTGCAATATCTCTGAACATGTCAATTGGAGCAACTGGATCGAATGGAACAACTGGATCAACTGGAATAATGTTTGTCTCCCTATGAACTGCTGAAGGGGGAGAAGGCATTGTCTCACTATCAATTTCCATTTGAGATTCTTTGGATGTTTGGAAAGCTATCTCTTCTTCAAAAGTAACATCTCTGCTTATCTCAATCTGTCTCTGACCAGGAATGTAGATGCGATATGCCTTCGAGGATTCACTGTATCTTACAAATGTACCCTTTCTCCCTGAAGGGTATTGCTTGGATCTCTTCTCTTTGGGTACATGAAAATATACTAGGCACCCAAATATCCCGAAGTTTCCAATCTCAGGCTTCACTCCGGTGAAGGCTTCTTCTAGAGTTACGTTCTTCAAGATCTGATGAGGACTCATGTTCTGAACATACACTGCTGTCATGCGTGCTTCTGCGCATAGAGTCATAGGTAGACTCTGATCATGTATCATTGCTTTGGTTGCCTCGATGATAGTTCTGTTCTTCCTTTCTGCAACCCCATTTTGCTGAGGGTTGTAAGGAACTATGAACTCCCTCTTGATCCCTACTTCAATACAGAAATTGCTGAAATCCTTGGAGGTGTATTCTCCTCCATTATCTGATCTTAGTACCTTGATCTTTCTTCCGGTCAGGTTCTCAACCTGAGCTTTGAATTCTTGAAATATTGCAAGAACTCCATCCTTGTTCTTCAGGAAGTAAATCCAAGTTTTCCGAGAGTGATCATCTATTAAGGGTACATAGTACAAATACCCATTCAGAGAGGCAACAGTCATTGGTCTTGTTGACCACCTATTCAACTAGGGGGTCAACTCCATGTACCATGAAGATATGCATCATCAGATGCTACCAAGTCAAAGATATTTGGTTCTACAGGGCAATTTTTGCCTCCAACACATCTTTTTGTAAACGGAATTTCCGCTCCCCTGCGTGGGATAATAATGTAACAGGTCTGCATGGATCATATTTAGGTCAGTTACCTTAGGATTTCTTCATTAGGAGAGTTCCTTTCACTGAGTGTTTTTTTTCCTCAGGTTATTAATTTGGCCTAACCAGCCTTATTAATTTCCCTTGAGTTTTTCACTCCCACTAAATAAATCCTCCAAAGTGGTGAAAGACGTTCTAATGGATTCATCCTCTGGTAGCTAGTGTTTAGGAATGATGTAAATGACCATGTAAGACATCTCATAAAGTTTCGCGGAATTCCATCGAGTCTAGATAGGTTTTTTTTAATTAATTAAAATTGCCTAAGGTTGGTAATTTAATTAATTATTTTTTAATTAATTTTTGACAAATATTGTAAAAATTAGGTCCTTGGGCTTTTGATAGGGATATTTATGCCCAAAAGAAATGGAATGAGACCCCCTACACTCTTGGACCGAGTTTCAGCTCAGTCGGACAACTTTTGCTAGGTGTTTGTCCACAAGGAGTCTTGGTAAAAAAAAACAATTTTAATTGCTAAGGCATGGCATAGGGAAAATGCCATTTTTGTAATTTTTGAGTAAATGGAGTAAAGTAAAGGTGGACAATGATGAGAAAGACCATTCCTAACCTACCCAATCCCTTTCTCAACCTTTATACACCCCCTAGACTCACCTCTCATTTAAACCCTCACGCCCCTATGGGGATTTGCACCCCCCTTCCATGTGAAAACTTGGTAACTTGATTTTAATCAAGTCGTGGGCCCTGTTATCGCACGGTTTGTAGGAAAGGTCCAAGAGCTTGAGTCAGGGCTTGAAACCGGCGTAACAGGAGCTTCCCCACCCACTGTCACCTCGATGGGGGG
>SNQJ01S0013074.1:331274-354129 GCA_010110895.2 Picea sitchensis | reverse complement strand
ACAAAACTGGCTGAGAAGAAGAAGATGGGTCCTCCAGGACCATGCTCAGGTCGCTCCTGCTCTCGGTACTCCATGTCTAGGACCATGTGGGCCTCGAGACATGATCTCCTAGTTATCCCTAGATATCGGGGATAACAGGCCCCTCTCTTCACCTATGCTCCCTTCCTAGCCTCCCACGTCACCCTTGGAGTGTGTCCCACCCACTCCACCACACTTCCACCTTTCGAATCCAAGCAAAACCCTAAAAGCTGTGCCCTCCCTCCTTGAGATCTTCACTTTGCCTTGGGTTTTGACACTTGACAAATATCCAAGAGGGGTCACTTTGCCTTTCAAGGTATAAATAGAACCCCTTCCTCACTTATTTCTCAACATTCTCTTGAGTATTGTTATGCTACCATTTTCTTACCATCTCTCCCTCTCTCATTGTTCATCTTGCTTCCATTCCATTTTGTTCTTGGAGAGCTTGGAGCAATTAGTTGCTACAACCTCTCTGTTTGGTAATAGAGAAAGGCTTTGGAGGAATCGTGGAGTACAAGATTGTGTCTTGGTGTTCCATTCATATGAGGTGACTGGTTTCTTTGAATATAATTGTGGAATATTGAGTAGTTTGCTTGGGTAATCTAGGTTGCTTAGCTAGGTTTAGCAATAGTGTAGTTGCTGGCCTAAATGTTTTGTATTTGCTAATGATATAAACTTTGTTGTGTTATTAGTTATGCAATCCATTATCTACTCTTGTCTCACGTTTTGTTCGAAGTTTGTAGGTTGTCTCAAGAAGCGTTGGTGGGATAGATTTGAGCAAGAATCTACCCTCACAGCTTATGAAAAACTTCATAAGCTTTTCCATTTCATTTTCTGTTATTATATCATTCAGATTTTGGTTGCTAACGCTTTTAGATATGTCACTTAAACACATAAATTTTCTGGTTTTTATATGCAGAAAATTTCTGTTGCAAAACAAAAATTTTCTTGACATTTTTGGGTGTGTTGCAGCATTTCTAGCAAGCAATAGCTTGCTGGTTTTTGCAGGTTCTCGCCATGTCAAGGGTATATGCTGTCCATTTTCAGTCACAACACACTTCCAAAGGCTCCCTTTTGATGTGGTAACAAAACCCCTTCTTTTCTCCATCTTTCTAAGCATTGTAAGCAAGTCCAAAGGGGGTCCCCAAGTGGTTTGCCTTCTTGTTTTAATTTTCCTTTTTCATTTTCTGTTTTTGCAAAGTATTAGTGCCTACATTTTGGGTGAGAGTTTGGCAAAGCCACCCCCAAAATTTTAAGGCTAGGGTGTGTGTTTAAATTTCTGCGATATTTTCATTCTTTGCCCCACTTGTCATTAGGACAAGATAGTGTGGCTAGGATTGTTTTAGTTTTAGTTTAGTTCTTTTTATTTATTTATTTTTATTTAATTTTCTAACCCCCATAGTATGGCTAGCTTAGTTATGGATGTCTAATATGTTTATGCTCATGGTTAAAATTATCTAGTATTAGATCTCACACATAACTAAATGCTAGTTTAAGCCCGTGGAGGCATAGGTTAAATCTTGTGCTTGGTTATTTCTTTACTTGCAAGCTCTTGTTTCTTAAGCATCTGTCTTTCAAGTTTGCAAGCACATAATGGGCATGTAAATGGTATAAAGCTTTCTCTTCATTTCAACATTTCTTTCAAGTTCTTTATGTGCTTCACATGCAATAATTTAATAATCTAGAACTTCATTCTTGTTTCTATTAAGTTTCGGTTTTTGCCCTTTTGGGCACTTTTTGGGTAAGTAAAACTCACCTTAACACACCTAAACACCTAAAAACACTTAGTCCATAGGCCTAATAACCAACTAGACTTAATAGGACACCTTTACTGACTCAACTTTGCCATTTAAAACGAGGACTAGAGGAAGCAACAGAAGGTAATAGGCCGGGGACGCTCTCGTGGCACTCAACGTCCTTTTCCGGGAGTACTATTTTCCCTTGGAATGACCTCTGGAGCTAGGGTAGGCCTCGTTGCCATACTTCTTGAGCACCCAACAGTTACTTGGTACAAGCGGGGGGGAGTATTGGGTTGACACTTAGCTAGGATTGAAACCTCACTTAATAAATTTTTAATCAATCCTTAATCCACAACTTTGGGCAATCTATTTAACTTATCCTTGGCGATCTACATTTACACTTGCAAACACTCTTTCACATTTACATCTACATGCAAGTTTAATTTATATTTTGTGGATAAATCATCTAAGTGGTCATATTTGTGTTTTGGGGCACCTTTCCTTTCAAGCATCTTTCATTTAAGTGGTGTTCATATTTTTGGTGTGATCCCTCAAGAAGTTGTGCATCCTTTCAGAGGCACTATCTTGTTGGGTCTTGAGTGATTTTTGTGTGCCATTAAAAGCAGTCCAATAGAGTAGTGCATCCTTTTGAGGAGACACTTTATTGTGAGCATGCTTGGCTTGTTATGTTGATAAATGTATCCTTTTGAATATCTTACAATTCCTGCACATGCAAGTAATTGTTATTTGGTGCCTTGTATCCTCGTATTTCTATATGTTGTATCCATTATATTTATGTTAGTATTTAGTCTTGTTGTAACCTTTGTAATCTTTGTAAATATTGTGTAATCAACCTCCCTTAAACTTAGTTGACCCCTTGCCTTATCTTAGGCACTAGTCCTAGTTGTCCTAGGAAAAGGTTTGCTTGACCTATTAATTGTTGCACTTGCATTGCTGCCTTTGCATCATAGGCTAGATTTCCCCCCCAACCTTTAACTAATTGAAATAAACTCCTAGAACTTAAACTCTAAATCTCATCTAGAAACTAGGGTCTACCCCCCTTGGCTTCCCTAGGAGTAAGCCTAGACGGAAGAGGTTTAGGTCAAAGTGACATCGTGGGCTTTGAACCTAGGCATTGTGCCTCCAAGGACATACTAAGTGAGCAGGACTTAGCTCACGTTTTCAAGTGTGTATAAGGACGGTAACAGGTCCACACGCATTTGAATGTATCAAGTCCAATATTTCCTTGGATCTATTTTCACTGCTTAAGAAGGACCCTTTAACATTCTTGCCAAGAGCACAATCTTTGCAAACACCTTTACGCTGAATCTGTATCTCTGGTAGGCCTGTCACCATTTTCCCTAGAGCTGAGAGAGCTCTATAATGAATGTGAGCAAGCCTCCTTCTATGCCATAGCTCACTCAAGCTGATCGTGTCATGTAACAGGGCCTGGACTGGTCTGATGGTTAATCTATACAAGGTGCTTTCTCGAACACCAATTACCTTGGCTGAATTTATATGTGAGTCTTTGTGCCATGCAAGAACTCTTCCTTCTGAAAACGTGACCTTGTAGCCTTTGTCTTCCAAGGCAGAAATGGAGACAAGGTTCCTCTTCATCCCAGGTACATATAGTACTTCACTTAGTTGAAGCTGCATATCTGAATCTAGTTGAAAGGTAGAAGTTCCAACCCCTTTCACATTATATCTGGCATCGTCTCCAAGGACAACATGTAGATGTGTCTCTTTCTCAACAAAATTTGTTAGGTGATCTCTAAAACCGGTCATGTGCCTGGAGGCACCATTGTCAATTAACCAAGTATTATCATTGCTAGGGACCATAGCTGAGAGTGTTGAGATGTTGATGTCTTCATCTCCTTGAAGTCTTGGCTTCTAGGAACTGAGTTTGCTTGATCCACCAAGCTTGTCTTCCATCATGATTCTGTTCATCATATTTTTAGATTCTTCACAAACCCTTGTCAACTGGGCTAGAAAATCTAATGGCTAGACTAGGCTAGCACTTTTAGGTTTTGTTGGGCTTATGACTGCCAACAATAAGCCTTGAAAGATAGGAGAACACTGGTGAGCTGAAGAGCTCGTTCAATGAGTTGCAGAAACCCTAATTCTGAAATTTCTGCAGAAATTAGCGAAACCCTAGGGCCAAAAAATCAAAATGCTCGGAAATGCAATTTGAAGCTTGCTGGAGGTGTGCTAAAGTAGGCTGCACACTCCTATGCACTTTTTAGATCCAACGTCCAAATATCAAGTGCTAAAACAGGTCAAAAAGGAAGGTTGTACGAAATTTCTGGAAACTCTAGGAGGGCCGTACGATTTTGCAGAAGTGAAAGGATAACTGAAATTTGCTTGTGCAATGTGTTCTTCAAGACCTATGCTCTGATTCCATGTTGATTTTTCAATAGGCTAGGCTCAAGCAAGAAGTTCATTCCAATTTTATCATTTTACTTGAACCATAGATAATTGTAGTTTCACCTGTAACAATTTGCAGCAACCAAGATCACAAGAAGAAATTCCATGCATTAGTACACAAGAAGTATCCTGGGAAACCCTTTTCAACAAGGGAAGAAAACCCAACCAATTCTTTGCTATATTCTTCAAGAGAAAGACCTCCCACAGCATAAACCTAGCACACAAAAAGGTGCTTACAAACCCTAGAAGACTAGCGCCCAAGAGAGGTGCGCACTTCAGCTCAAGAACAAGTACTTGCTGAAATTTCCAAACTCACACTTGTGTTATGATTCCTCAATGGGGAATTTACCTTTATTTATATTAGACAGAGCATATCAAAAGTAGTGTCTATTGGCACAACAGGGCCGACCTCAATAACTCACAATGTAATGAATAATTACCATATTAATTATCTTTTACATTAATTATCTTTCAGTTTATGGTGGGGCCGACCTGTACCCTTTACATCACAAATAGGGTTACAGGTAAGTTTGACTCTTGAACAATCTAGCAAGGGATCTCATACACCCACTAGTGCTCAGACACTAGGGGCACACAATGTTCCATCTCCGTCTCAGAGAAGAACCACACACCCATCTCATGGGAACACCCAACTCATGGGCTTTCTCTCAGGTCGACTCACTCAGTCTGTTTCCTGGAGGTTGTCTCATGGAACTGTAATCATCAACAGTTCATTCCAAACTTTGCCGAGATTGTTAAATGCTTTAACAAATTGTTAAAGAAGGATGCCCGTTTCGAATGGGGCAATGAAGGTAAGCTATCCTTCCAACGTATCAAGGAAGCAATAACTGTCGCTCCTATCTTGGTTAGTCTAAATTTTGCTAAGGACTTCATCATATTTTATTTCACTTCAAAGGACACCATTGCAGGAGTTTTGTTACAGAAAAATGATCAAGGGGATGAACAACCAATTGCTTTCATGAGCAAGAATCTTAGAGACTTAGAGTTGAATTACACCGTTACAGAAAAACAAATTGATGCTCTAGTTAAGTCTCTCAAACATTTCCGAACTTATGTGGGATACAACAAGATCAGAGGCTTCATCCCCTACCCCGCTGTAAAGGACGTTTTATCACAACAAGATTGCCTTGGATCAAGGGGAAAGTGGGTTTCAAAGATACAGGAATACGACTTGGACATCAAACCATCCAAGATAAGTAAAGGGCAAGGATTGGCCAAAATGATGATAGAGAGCAATCAAGAGGCCATTGAGGGAGAGAAGAAACAGATCAACATTATCGTAAGTGAAATCGAGAACAATGAGTGGTATTCAGATGTCATTTATTACTTGAAGAACCTCGCTTGCCCTGATCATTTGGTAGAACATAAGAAGAGAGCCCTATGGCTCAAAGCTATGAAGTACTGCCTAGGAGAGGATGGTCTCAGGGGAGAAACCCTGATGGGGTGATCCTCAGGTGTGTAAATAAGGAAGAAGCTGACAAGTTGATGACCGACCTTCATTCAGGGCATTGCGGGGTCCATTTTGCAACACACACCATTGGCCATAAGATTTTAAGGGAAAGATATTATTGGCCCACTATTTTCTCAAACATGCATCGATATGTCAGATCTTGTCAACCGTGTCAATTCTTTACCGACAAGCAACGCCTCCCTGCCCTTCCCCTTAAGCCAGTCGTCGTAAAAGCACCCTTTCAACATTGGGGATTGGATTTCATTGGTGAGTTCAAGGACAACTCTAGTAATGGGTATCGATTGATTTTGACTGCCACTGACTACTTCACCAGATGGGTGGAAGCTGTCCCAACAAAGAAAGCAACAAAAGAGGTTGTAATGAAGTTCCTTGAGGAAAAGATTATCACCAGATTCAGTGTTCCTGCTAAAATAACCACAGATAACACCAAAGCTTTTAGCTCTATAACGCTCAATGAGTTTTGCTTTAAGTATGGGATCGTTTTATCACACTCTTCAAATTATTACCCTCAAGGAAACGAATTAGTGGAATCTAGCAACAAAAACATCATGAATATTGTGAAGAAGATTGTTGGGAAAAACAAGAAAGTTGGGATAGAAAAATTAAGTATGCCTTATGGGTAGACCGCACAACTACCAAGACCTCCACTGGAAAAGCCCCTTTTGAGTTAGTTTATGGGTTAGAAGCACACTTATCTATAAATCTCTAGATTCCATCACTACAAATAGCCCAACAATTTGTTACGGATAAAGAAGCATTGCAGGGGTGAATTGATCAACTCATGGAATTGGAGCAAACTCGAAGAATGGTCTTTGATCAAATGGAAAAGAATCAAGAAAAGGTGAAAGGGACCTTTGATCGAAAGGCAAGTCAAAGATAATTCAAGAAAGGGGATCAAGTCTTAATGTGGGACAAGAGGAGAGAAAATCCTGGAATGCATCAAAAGTTTGACAGTCTTTGGTTGGGGCGCTACAAAATAGAGAAAATATCCGGGCCAGACTCTTTTTACTTGTTCACGACAGATGGGAGGAGGATGCCACTACCGGTGAATGCATCTCTCCTCAAACATTATTACCAAGATGACACTTGACTTCTTCAGGGCCTGGACCCTAGGTAAGTGGGTAGGTCATCTTGCTTTCCTTGCATTTGCATCTTGATTGCTCATATTAGTTTAGATGCATTTTATATTTCATTTTTCTCTACTTGCATATTCATTTCATGTTTAGTTTAGAATTTAAAAAAAAATGCTGAATTTTTTATTTTTAGATCAATTTCATTTTTGGATTTTTGATATATGGACAAAGGATGAGCGTAGCCATCCTACTATTGACGTGTTTGTTGTCTTAGTGTGTGTAGGAACATGTCTACCAGGAGATGCTGCAGTTCTCATGCACTCTACAACGAGCACATGTCCCCAAGTAGGAGCTATATGTTATCCCCATTTTGTGGGATAACTAAGGAGATGGTGTCTCGAGGCCTTCAAGTTGCAGACATGGAGTATCGAGAGACCACATGACTAGCAATGTCCACTTGCACATATGGAAGCCCACTCTATCATCACAGTTCGATTCATCGTCAATGCATCCACCACACCAACTAGCTTCTGGAAGGCACACGGGTCTTGCTTCATGCGGTACAAATCATGTATTGTGGTAGGTAATCACATTAATATTTGAGGCATTTAAGCATGTTGTATTGAAGTTGCTTTTGATTATAGAACGTCTGCTTGGACATTATGCTTTTGACCCTGTTTCACCTTGGTGAGTGTCATCGATTTCCTAGTAAGTGGCCAACTTTTGGGAAAGAGGTGTAATTGGGGGTCCCTTGAGGGGTCATCATACCATTTTTGATCATACTTATCACTTTTCACTCATCACATTTCCATCACATTTCCCTCTTCTAGGCTCGTTCGCTTTAGTGACCCAAGAAGGGCATATACCTCATCTCATGGGAAGAAGGGGCTGAAGGCCAAGAGGGATGGTGGCTGACAAAAGATAAACGCCTAAAATATAAACCTTCCAGATGCTCGCCCAAAGAGGTCTTGAGAGAAATGAAAATATTCTCCTAAAAAATCAAAGACTTGCAAAAGTAAAAGAACATTATATACATGTCCCCACTTGTTGAGGTGTGTACACTCATGCAGTGTCCCTTTCTTTCCTTGCATATGGCACTCTGTGTACCTCTAGCTTCAAGTGGACCTTGTGGTGTTGCCCCCCAAGCTAATCGATTTCACTCTAGGGGGTACCCAAGGTTTTGGACTATTAATTAATTAATGGCAATGAATGGGCTTGAAAAAATGATGCATTGAAAATGAAGGTGAAACACACCCTCTACAAAGGTACCCATAGATGAGACAATACGAGCCCTTGTGTGTCATGAAACCCATTGACCTATGAAGTCTAAACCCCTATCCACCTCATCATCCGCTACATGACCTTGAAGGGGCATCTTTGGAAGCATCCCCTACTTGAGGGTTTTGGTCTACCCAATAGGACTTTTATGACAACCGTCCCATACCTAAACTTGGTCAATTGTATAAGGTCTTTGAACATTTGTTTAATTTGATGAGGTAGTTTTGATGCACATTTTTAGATGCCTTGTTTATTAGATGTGTTTTTCACTTGCCATGATATTTTGACTTGAGATCTTTTGAGGGCGTACCAATCTGTTTTGCAGGACCTTATTTGGTGGACAGGTTTGGAGGAACACGCCTAGCTTGGGCTTCCATGGGGCTTGAAGACTGCAAGTCGGATGCCAAGGGCCCACATGCCGAATCATGATGACTTGCTTTTGGCGGCCTAGAAGACACCTTGGAAGACATAACCTAGCCCTCACATGGAAAACGATTTTCCTAGGAGAGGCAAAACTTCACTTCTTGAGGCTTGACGTCACCTAGGGCTAGGGTTTGGTGGTGATGGTGGTGTTGCTCATTGACACATGGCACGTTTTAAAGAAAGAAGGCTTTCAAACATGAAGAAGATGCTTGGATGAATGACAAGTGGCCTTTGTAGGACTAGCCATGCTTCCCCAACCCCAACGACTTGCTCCAAGTGCCAAAACGTCCCCTAAAGGGGTGACATCATCTTGTTTTAGGGTTTCTAATGTGCAAAAAGTGAAAATTAAATATTATTTTTTGGTTTAAGGGGTAAGATAGGGGTTGTTGTCCCCTTTGAATGTGGACAAACTATGTTTTAGAGTTTTAGTATAAATAAAGATCATGTGAATCTCATTTCATAACATAACTCTCCCATTTGTGAGAAGTATTTGGTTGAAATTTTCGCTATTCTTGGGCATTATGGTGTTTTCCTTTTGTGCAATTGTCTTTTGGTGTTATCTTTTGGTGAATGGATGAGAAGAAGTGATGCACACCTCTTGAAGGCTTACTCTTTGCTATTGGATAATGATTTGCATGGTGAACTAGGGTTTTGAGTCTTGACATCTCTTTGCTTGGAATTGGTAAGGAAAAATCTGCATACACTAGTTCTTTCTTGCTTATTGTTGGAGGAGTATGTTGGATACACCCTCCATTAATGCTTCATCTTCTTGTTAAAGTTATAAGTCATTCTGGAACAAGGGTTGATAGGAGAAGTACAAGTGTGTACACCCTCATAGATTTACCCTAAGTTGGTTCGCATACCCTAGGGAGTAAGAGGATTTACACCCCTAGGGATCTTGTTGATCCAACTTGTGCTTTAAAGATCCCATTCACCCAATTTTAAAGGCACTAATTTGAATATTTTGCATTGGAGAAATAAAATAGTGCATTGGGAAATGTGATTTTTGGCCATTTCAGTTTTCTGCAATTTGGGTTTTGTTGCTTGTGCCTAGCGCACTTCTTAGCCACTAGGGCGTCCCCTCTAAAGGGGTACTTCTTGTTGCTGTTATAAAACTTCATTTACAGCCATTAAGGCTGCAGAAACCCTAACTCTCTTTCATTCATCACTTGTCTTTCAACTGTCAAAAGTTGCTAAGATTCTGCCACATAAATCTACTTAGCCTAGCGCAACTTTTGGGTGGATTCTTTGTGAGTTTTGGTGGTTGGATTTGATGCTATAATAACTTGTTTGTTACAACCATAAGGTTGCAAAATATCTCTGCAAATACTTTTTTATTACAACCTTGTTGCATTGCTAAAGTCTTGTGGTTTGTATCACTAGTATTTATCTAACTTATCTCTAGCATCATTCATTGGACTTTTGGCAATTGTTTATCATTTTGCTGATATACATTGTTGTTTACTGCTGCAATTAGGGACAACAAGCTTAACTTGCTTGTCCACCTAACCTTATACATATATGCTTGGCTTGTTCTTGTGTCTCAGGTAGGTACAACATTCTTTGCAGGTGTTCTTATCTCTTAGCAACCATTGGATACCACCAAGACTCTTCCCCGAGCCTTTCCACAACTTCTATCTTGACCTTTAGGGGGACTTTACTTCATCTCTTCACTTTCCATCTCATTCCCCCCAGGGTCACTGAGATTCCTCCCTTGAGGTGATTCTATCATCTCTATAGTGACGGGAATACTTTCCTAAGGTGACAGTGGGTAGGTGTTCTCTATGTTGTCGCCATTTGGTGGTTGGGTCGGGCTTTGCCCAACCTACAACTTGTGCGATAACAGGCCAAAGCTGCCCGTACTACATCAACAGAAGAGGGCCGAAAATTAGAGGCTGTACAATTTTCTGAGCAAGAGAGGGCTGAGCGAGAGGGCCATACAGGATGTACAACCTCATCTTGGCTGGGCCGTACTGCTGAGTGAGAGCTGATTTTTGCTGTAAGAATTTCTGAGTTTTCTGTTGTAATTTTCCTCATTCCTCTGAAGCCAATATAGTCCGTCTTTGCTGGTTTTCCCCACTTTGGGGTTTGCAGGGTATTTCTGGTGTCCTTGTTTATTATGTGCTTAGTTTTCTATTAGTTTTTGCTGTGCTATTTTGGTTTATAACTCAGCTGTAATATGTATGCATAATTTTCCGAGGTTATATCAGCATTGAGTAAATTCTGGTTAGATAAAATTATTGGCATAATATTCTATTGCTGAGTTATAGAAAATCAACAAACACTCCATTGCACACTTTAGCACATGCCATGCACCCAAGATTTTACGATGAAGACCTCATTCCTCAAAGTAATGGGAAGAGGAAGGCACAACATAAGGATAGGGAGGTGCCAATGGAGTGAAGAAATCCCTTATGAGAATATTTCCAACTCATCTACAGAGGGACTTGAAAGAAGAATTTGCTAGTTTTATTGTTGGATGGGATGAATATTTAGACATATCAATGATGGATGAGAGGAGGACCATGAGTCCGGTTAGATGGGGGATTTGTCATGGAGCAAATTGTGTACATTTGCAAACCCTTACCATTCATATTCTTTCACAAGTGGCAAGCTCTTCATCAACAAAAGCGAATTTGAGCACCTATGGATTTATTCATTTCATGAAGCACGACAAGTTGGGTTTCCAGAAGGTCGAGGATCTTGTCTATGAGAATTCCAATCTTCACCTTGCATCTCGTAGGTTTTTAGAATATAATAGTGGGCTTTATAGAGAATGGGATGTAGATCCAAAATCCCTTGACTTGGATATCTCTTTTGCTGCATTGAATCTTGAGGAACCTAGAAGTGGAATTGGAAATACTTCTTCCTCTCCATGATCCATCATTAAATGCGCATCTTGTTCTATTTTTCTTGATGAAGATGAAGATGAGAATGATGAATATTAGGCTTTAGTAGCTCAACTCGTGTTTTATTTCAATGTCCGATACATGTAGCATTGTAGCCTCATATACAGCCTGAGTGGGCCTAATGGTTAAGAACATGTGCTTCCTCTTAAGAGGTCACAAGTTCAAATCCAGAGGGGGGTAGGGTATGTATATCTCCGTAGACTTTACCAGTCAAATCGCTGGGTGGATGGGGGGTCCCTTGTCCCACAAACAAGGGGGTCTCATACACCAATTTGGTGTGGCTTGGCCGTGACCTTAAAGATAGATTATTATTTTTATTATAAAGGCTAATTTTGGATATATAACCTCATTTATAAAGGCCACTTTTGGATATTGCTGCTTGCAAAGTGTAATATCATGTTTCCCCATTTCTAATGGAAACCTATTTTGGAAACTCGTACCTTTTTCCCCATATGGTGCAACTTAGCAATTATTCTAAGGATCTTCACATTTTTTCAGTTGTTGCTATGTTTCTTCAGAAGAATGATGAAGGCTTTGAGCAACCTATTGTGTTCATGAGCACGGGCTTTAAAGGCTCAAAATTGAACTATACTATTATGGAGAAGCAAGCATATTGCCTTGGTGCAAGCACTTAAACAATTGCATGAATATGTATGGAATGTAAAGGTTACACCAACCAAAGTTGTGAGCAAAAAATTCCATATGTGCCTCATCCCATAGCAAAAATTTCTTTCACAAATGGTTGGTGAGGTTGGTGGATTACTAAAATTCAGGAGTATGATCTTGCGCTGAAACCTACCAAGTTGATGAGAGGTTGCAGATCGACTAATTCAATGGTTAAAGGAAATATTGAGGTAAGTAAGCAAGCTGCCCAACAATTGACAAAAAATCATTTTGAGGTATGTGTTGTTTTGTCTCAAATACAAGACCATGACTGGTATCTTGAGCTGAAATGTACTAAGTTGGTGAGTGGTTGTGGATTGGCTAAGTTAATAGTTGAAGGAAACATTGAGATAGATAAGCAAGCTGCCCAACACTTGACTGAAATCATTTTGAGGTATGTTTTATTTTGTCACAATTACAATACCACGAGTGGTACCGGGATATTATTTTCTATCTGTAAAATCTATCTTGTCCAGATTATCTGGATAAGTATTGGAGTTGTTTGACTCAGGATGGAAGAATCCTGATGCTGTAATATTGAGATGTGTTGATTCTGTAGGGCTCAGATTTGATCATAGAGTTGCATGCAACTCTATGCAGTGGCCATTTCTTAGTTAGAACTACAACACATAAAATTCTTAGAGTTGGGTATTACTGGCCTAATTTGTTTGCAGATGTTCATAGGTTTGCTTGAACATGTGATCCCTGTCAAAACTTTGCAGGTTGACAAAAGCTACCAACTTTACCACTTGAGCTTGTTATATTTGAGGACCCTTTCAAGCAATGGGGTTTGAACGTAATTGGAGAGATGCATGAGTACTTAATGTTAAATTCTGTAAACCTAGCACTTGACCATTAACTCCGAGCAAAACACATTTACTGAATAATAGCACAAGTATGCTATTTAACGATAAAATTCAGCGGAAGAAAAATCAGAAACCAAACACATTTGCACAAGATATTTTGGGTAAACAACCCCTGGAAAAACCCTCGCAAGAAAACCAGATCTGTGATGATTTTATTAAATAAATCAGGGCTCCCATCTTGGGATAATGGCCCTTCTGAAGAAATACAAATGCTGCAGCAAATAGCCTACCCACCTGGCTACTATCTCCCTTGCTGACCCTTGCACCCTTTCCTCAGCCCCTGCCCTTGCCCAACTAAGTGCTCACACACTCTTTGTGTATCATCACTTGTCTCCTCCTCTCGCATAGGCTGTCTTTTATAACCTTGAGTTTACCGTAAGTCCAAAACCCTAGATCTCCTAAAGTGGTCTACGAATGAGATCTAATATCGCATTCACTTTAGATATAATGGCTAGGACTTAATTTAATTACTAATGCCAAATACTTAGGCATTTAATTAAATTAAACTCACATTAATTACAAAAGTACATTCACTTACATAAAGTGAATCTCCTAAGATTTTGAGAGGCATTTAGGACGACTCCCACGTGTTGACACAAACCCACGTGGAAGTACCTGTGCGATGCTACTAAAAACATCAACACTCCCTCTTAGTGAGGTAGGTACTTCTACCACCTGAAGGTGGCTTTGCCTTTGCTACCAGATCCGCTACCATGGCTGCTCTCCAATCCACCTGATTGGTTGGTCCCTCTGAACAAAAATCTATCCCTGCCATCTCGCTCGGATCCTTTTTTGAAGATTTGCTGCCTATGCTCCTAGACGCCTCCTTCTTCTGAGCATCCTACATGGTCATCTCATACCATGATTTCTTGACAGACTCAGAAGGATGCTCCTTCCCTCCTGAACCTGAAGGTTGACTCCCTTTGAGCGGCTCAACCTTCGGAGCTACCTGCTCCTTGTTCTCTGTCACTCTGCTGCTTGCCATTACTTGCAAGCAACTCAACAAAATATTTTTTCGTTGCTTGGATACCTGCCCGAGACCCGCTGCCCATTGCTCAGACACACTACCCGCCGCCCGAAGCTGTCCGAGGCTGTCCACAACCTTTCTGGGCTCCCTTTTCGCCGCCCGATTTTTTCTGCACATTGCGTGGGGTTGCCCGGAGCCTCTGCTCGTTGCTTGAACTTTTTTGCGTGCTGCCCAATTGTTTTCTGGGCTGCCTGAGCCATTTCTGGGCGTTGCCTGACTATCTCAGCTTGCTGCCCGGTGTGCTTGCCCACTGCTCGGGGCACCTGCCCACTGCCTGGGGTGCCTGCCCACTGCTCGGGGTGCTTGCTTGCTGCCCGGGCTGCCTGCCCACTGCCTGGGGTGCCTGCTTGTTGCCTAGGGGTTGCCCAGACTTCTCTGGGATGACCTAGTCTGTTTGACCCCTGCTGGGTCTTCCCTACAACCCTTTATGGCTCTCTGCGGCCTGCTGGTGGCCCATGACCTCCTTAGTCGACGACTGTTTGTGTCCAAGTCCCGTCAAACCCATGCTGCTACCTTAGTTGCTAACTACCAACACTCGATAGCTCTCGACTCCCCACCTTGGCTACTCTGCTTGCCTATGTGGCAACCCTTTACCACGGTTTCTCCCCAACTGTCAATTTCTCTGCTTGATGACTTGAGATGGCAACCTTTTGTGGATCTCAGCAGTAGACACATAGCTCCACGTGCGTGTCTCAATCCGCGGGTGTCCTGTTTGGCTGGCGGTTGCAGCTACCGTCTGTGGCTGCCGGCCTCACCTTACGTGAACCAAAATTTGCTGCCATTTCTGCCCGGATGTCCAATCACGATGGCTCTACACCTCCGCCACTTTGCCGCTCGATCACTCGCCCACAATCAACCATAATCTCTTCACAAGAACCCRATTGATCTCAGTTGGCTGTGACTGCTCTCTAAGTCCACTCAACCTTGTCTTTGCACCTACACACTAGTTCTTGATCACACATAGTTGGATCTCAACGGATCTCTGCCTGAACACAACCCGATCGGTACGGATCTTTCTGGCCATACGATCTGATTTATATAGCTCAGTGCTGTCGTACGGTGCTGTACGACGACTCTATATGACAACGTTCATACACTGCTGTACGGATTTTTTATTTTGTGATTTGATTTACCCCACAACCTCTACACACTAGTTCTTGATCACACATAGTTGGATCTCAACGGATCTCTGCCTGAACACAGCCCGATCGGTACGGATCTTTCTGGCCATACGATCTGATTTATACAGCTCAGTGCTGTCGTACGGTGCTGTACGACGACTCTATATGACAACGTTCATACACTGCTGTACGGATTTTTTATTTTGTGATTTGATTTACCCCACAACCTCTACACACTAGTTCTTGATCACACATAGTTGGATCTCAACGGATCTCTGCCTGAACACAGCCCGATCGGTACGGATCTTTCTGGCCATACGATCTGATTTATACAGCTCAGTGCTGTACGACGACTCTATATGACAACGTTCATACACTGCTGTACGGATTTTTTATTTTGTGATTTGATTTACCCCACAACCTCTACACCTGCAATAAAATTTCCCTTAGACTGCAAACCTGAAAAATAAAAATTTCTCGCTCCTAAATAGCCTCGTGCAAATCTAGTTTCACCTTTCAGAGTCTCGACTCTGATACCATGTTAAATTCTGTAAACCTAGCACCAGATGTTGATGTTAGTGGTAGCATCGGACAGGTATTTCCGCACAAGTCTATGTGTCTAGACGTGTGGAAATCGTCCAAAGTCTTCTAGTCTTGAATTTACTTTAATTAAAGGAATTATTAAAGTAAATTGCTTTTATTAATTAATTATGTAATTAGTTAATTGAGTTATTTGAGGAAAGTCCTAAAAGTACTTAGCATGCAATTTTTTCATGCAAGTGAGATTAGAAATAGATTGTAACTCACGACTATAAAAGCAAGGCTAGGAAAAAAAGGAAGACACTTGACACTTGATACTTGAGATTTTTGAGAGTAGAGGATTTACTTTCAAGAGAGTTGAATCACAAAGGATTGTGATTCAAGATCTTGGATAGGTGGAGAAGGACTTTCATCTAGAGATCAGGTCAAGGAGAAGAGAGAACAGAGGCAGTGCAGGTGGGTTTCAGTCAGAGCAAGCCATAGGAAACTGTCGTGTCGTACAGAGTTTTCCCTACAGGTTTTCTATATGTGTACGCAAGTCTCAGTGGAGATAGTTGCGTACATAGTCGGGTTTACTGAAGCAAAGTTGCGTACACCTCGAAAAGCATGCAATTCTGGTTTGTACAACAGTTCAGACTTTGCCAGGTTTGTCTATAGTTGTATTTCTCTTAGTGGGCCATTATCCTATTACGTGAGCCTTGATTTTAGCATAATAAAATCATTCTCAACAATGGTTTTCCCTCTGGGGTTTTTCCAGGAGTAGTTTACCCAAAAATATTAGTGTTCTTGTGTGCTTGATTTGGTTTCCTTGTTTATGCTTCTGCTGCATATTTAGTTGATTACTCAGCTATGTTTTTAGTAGATAAAGTGATTTTGTTTTGAGGTAATTGTTGGGTGGTGAGTAGGAGAAATTTCAACATGGTATCGGAGCGAGTTCTCTGAAGGGAGGAAACCAAACCTGATCTCAAATCCATAGCAGATTCATAACCAACAGGCGGAAATCAAAGGACAGATTCCAGGGAAACAGTCATATTGAGGCAGGACTAAGTTTTTGTAGGTTTACTGAGGTGTACGTGGGTCACTTAAAGCACAATCACGTACATATGCAGGTTGCTTTGAGCATAGTCGCGTATACGCAGGTTGAAGTGGTAACAGTCGTGTACATACGCAGGTTACAATGGTGACAATCGTGTACAACTTCGTACATGTCAATAGAGGGGTAGTTTTCAACATGTTATTTCCAGGGTAGTTTATCAGGTCTTAGTGATGGCAACAACACCGTTGAGAGTTGAAGACAAATTGGATGAAGCATCCAACTTCCTATCTTGGAAAGCAAGAGTAACTTTGGTGTTGAAGGAGTATGACCTTTGGGAGATAGTGGATAAAATAGTTACTCCACTGACAGATCCAACAACTTTAGATGCTCACAACAAGAAGGAGATCAAAGTAGAGAGGGTCCTTCTGGATTCCGTGAAGGATCATGTAACCCCTCACCTAAACGAGAAGAAGACGACCAAAGAGATGTTTGATGCCTTGGTAAGTTTATTCCAGAGCAAGAACATAAATATGAAGATGGTCTTAAGGAATAAACTCAGATCGGTGCATATGTCTAGATCCGATAATATTACCAGCTATATCATGAGGATCACACAGGTACGTGATCAACTTGTAGCCATAAGGGAGAAAATGGAGGATGCAAAGCTCGTGAATTTGGCATTGAATGGTCTTCCCAAGTCATGGGAACCATTTGTCAAAGGAGTGTGTGCTCGAGAAAATATTCTAGATTGGGAGAGACTTTGGGATGATTGCATCCAAGAAGAGACTCGGGAGGAGTCGAAGAGCAGCAAGCAGGGAGGTAGTGAAGAGAACTTGGCTCTTGTCAGTAAGACAAGGAAGGGCAAAGGAAATAACTCTAGCAAGAAGGGTAACAATGATGGAGGATCATCACAGACAGGGAAGAAGAAAAACTAGAGTAAAATCAAATGTTTCTCATGTCATAAAAATGGACATTATTCATCTTAGTGTCTGGAGAAGAAGRAGAAGGGTAATGGAAAGATGCAGACAACTGCATCAACAGAGACAACTGGATGAGTTTGCAACAAAGTTTTAGAAGGATTACTCACTAGTTTCTTTCCTTTCTACCAGCACAACAGTGAGGAGTGTTTGGTTTTTGGACAGTGGTGCATCTCATCATATGACAAAAGCATGGGAGCTATTTAGCATTCTGACGAAGAGTGACACAGATCTTCATGTGCAACTTGGTGATGATGCCAAGTATGCAGTGAAGGGAGAGGGAACAATTACGTTCCAACTTGAGTCAGGAGGATTGTTAGATGCCAGGATGTGCTTTACGTACCAGGCTTGAAGAAGAATTTGCTTTTAGTTTCAGCTATGGAGGACACAGGTTTTGTCGTTACTTTTCAGAAAGGGCAGGTACTTGTACGTCCAGAGAAAGCTAGCTTGGACAGTGCAGTAGTCGTTGGGGTTAGAGAAGGCACTTTATACAGGTTGTAAGGAAAGCTTGTTCAGGCGTTGATACATGATAGTGACAACCTATGTGAGTTGTGGCACATGAGGTTGGGACACCTACACTACACGGTGTTGCGATTGTTATAGGTCTTCCTGAGTTTAAGATTGAGCAGCAGGGAGTGTGCACTTGGGAAGAATGCCGAGGCTGCTTTTCTTAGCAGTAGCAGTAGGTCCAAGGGGATCTTCGATCTTATTCACTCAGATGTGAGTGGGCCGAGGTTAGTAGCATCATTATAGGGATAGTCATACTATGTGACGTTTATTGATGATTTCTCTAGGAAAACCTGGATCTTCTTTATGAAGGCCAAAGATGAGGTCTTTAGTCAGTTTAGAGAGTTTAGGGCTCAGGTAGAGAACCAAACAGGTAAGAAGATCAACGTGTCGAGGTCAAATAATGGGGGAGAGTACACCTTCATTGACTTCAAGGATTTTTGCAAGGAGGCAGGGATCAAGAGGGAGCTGACAGTTTGATACAACCCTCAACAAAATGGGGTTGTGGAGAGAAATAATCTGTGCATCATCGGTTCTGCCAGGGCTATGATACATGACCAGGAGTTGCCTATGTTTCTATGGAAAGAGGCATGTAACATGATAGTGTATGTGTAGAACAAAAGTCATCACAAGATATTGGGGGACAATACTCCAGAGGAGGCATTCTCAGGGGTGAAGCCAGAGATAAGACATTTGAGGATCTTTGGTTGTCTAGTTTACATCCATGTGCCTGTGGAGAAGAGGATGAAGCTGGAGCCTTCAAGACTGAAGGGTATATTTTTGGGGTACAACGAGACCTCAAAGGATTATAGGATCTTCATTCCAGCGCAACGGAAGACAATTGTGAGCAGAGATGTTAAGTTTGAGGATAACTTGGCATCTAGGAGGTACTCAGGTGTCATCAACAGTGGCAGAGGACAAGGAGCAACAGGCTCCAAAGGATGAACAACAGTTGGCAGTTCAAACTTCAGGTGGAGAGGAGGAGTTAGCCCCTTCCAGTCTTGTCAGGAGACCCAGATGGCTATTACAGAGATTGAAGGATGTTGGTGAGGCTCCTAGGAGTGCGTTTAGAGTGCAAGCCTCCGAAGAAGTTTCCGAACTATATGGAACTTATGAGTAGCATCATTGATGTTGAGCCTTCCAGTTTTGAGGAAGTAACATATCAACAAGTATGGCAGGATGCTATGGTAGAGGAGTACACCTTTATTATGAGGAATGATGTTTGGGACATAGTGCTGAGACTGGAGGGGAAGTCAGTTGTGAGTTCCAGATGGCTCCACAAGATCAAGCATGCTGCAGATGGTAGCATAGAGAAGTTCAAAGCGAGGTTTGTGGAAAGAGGCTTCTCCTAGAAAGAGGGAGTGGACTACAAGGAGACGTTTGCTCCAGTCACCAGGTATGCTTCTATTCGAGCTGTTATTTCTATTGCTTCAATTATGAGGTGGAGGATACATCAGATGGATGTGAAAACAACGTTCCTCAACGAGATCATTGAGGAGGAAGTATACATAAAGAAACCTCAGGGATTTGAGGTACATGGGAGGGATTCTTATGTGTGTAGGCTCAAGAAAGCCTTGTATGGACTCAAACAGGCACCCAGGGCATGGTATTCCAGGATTGACAGATACTTGTAGAGTATGGGTTTTACCAAGAGTGAGACGGATCCTAACTTGTACTATATACTTGTTGGAGAGGATCCTCTCATATTGGTTCTGTACGTTGATGATTTATTTCTCACAAGTTGAGAGGAGCTTATTGCAGGGTGCAAAGCAGATTTAGCCAACGAGTTCGAGATGGACATTGGCTTGATGCATTATTTCTTGGGGTTAGATGTTTGGTAGGTATTGGGAGAGATCTTCCTTGGACAAGGGAAATATGCAGTTGAGATCTTGAGGAGATTTAGGATGGAGGACTGTAAGCCAATGGCTATGCCTATGATTACCAATTTGAAGAAGATTGACACTTCAAATTTAGAGTTGGTGGATCCCAGGATATATAGGCAACTGATAGGGTCCTTGATGTATTTGGTCAACACCAGGACAACTATTTGTTTTTTTGTGAACACCTTGAGTCAGTTCATGGTGGAGCTGAGGTAGGTGCATTGGATCACAACGAAACATGTGCTTAGGTAGTTGAGAGGTACAATGGAGTATGGATTGAGATATCTTGGAGGAGATGGAGTAGAGTTGTAGGGATATACAGACTCAGATTGGGCAGGCAGTGCAGTAGACAGAAAGAGCACCTTGGGGTGCTACTTCAGCTTGACATCAACAGTGATTGCATGGTTTAGCAGGAAGCAGAGTTCTTAAGCACTCAGTTCAGCAAAGGTAGAGTATATGGCAGCGAGTATGGCTAGCTGTGAAGCCATTTGGCTTCACAAATTGCTTACATGATTATTTGATCAGGGGTTGGAGCCTACGATGATATACTGCGACAATCAGAGTTGTATCAAATTCTTTGAGAATCCAGTATTCCATGACAGGTCCAAGCATACTGAGATTATATATCACTTCATTCAGGATAGGATCCAGAAGTGAGTAGTGAAGCCTTAATATATTTCCACAGATGAGCAGGTTGCAGATATTCTGACCAAGCCCTTGGAGAAAGGGAAGTTTGTGTTCTTTATAGACAACATAATACCTTCCTTGCTAAGAGGGAGTGTTGATGTTAGTGGTAGCATCAGACAAGTATTTCTGCACAGGTCTATGTGTCTAGACATGTGGAAATCGTCCAAAGCCTTCTACTCTTGAATTTACTTTAATTGAAGAAATTATTTAAGTAAATTGCTTTTATTAATTAATTATGTAATTAGTTAATTGAGTTATTTGAGGAAAGTGCTAAAAGTACTTAGCATGTAATCTTAGCATGCAAGTGATATTATAAATATATTGTAATTCACGATTATAAAAGCAAGGCTAGGAGAAGGAGGAAGACACTTGACACTTGATATTTGAGATTCTTGAGAGTAGAGGATTTACTTTAGAGAGAGTTGAATCACACAGGACTATGATTCAATATCTTGGATAGGTGGTGTTGACCGCCTCTTCAACTAGGGGGTCAACTCCATGTACCATGAAGATGTGCATCATCAGATGCAAACATGTCGAAGACTTTTTTGGTTCTACATGGCATTTTTGCTCCATCACACAGTTTTGTAAGCGGGATTTCCGCACCCTTGCGCGGGTTTATAATGTAATAGGTCTACATGGATCATGGTTAGGTCAGTTGCCTTAGGGTTTCTTCATTAGGATAGTTCCTTTCACTGAGTGTTTTTTATCCTCAGGAGGTTAATGTGGCCTAACCAGCCGGGTTAATCTCCCTTTAGTTTTTCACTCCCACCCAATAAATCCTCCAAAGTGGTGGAAGACATTCTAATGAAGTCATTACTATGTAGCTAGTGTTTAGGAATGTTATAAATGACCATGTAAGACAACACGCGAAATTTCGCGGAATTCTGTCAAGTATAGCTAGGTTTTTTTTTAAGGTTCTGAATTAATTAATTGTTGAAATTACTAAGACAACTGAGAGGGGGGGTGAATCAGTTGTTACTGTGCTTAAACAATTTTAAGTCAATTAAAACATTTTTAATCTTTCTCCAAGTGACCATCAATATTATACGACATAAATAATGAGCATCAGTCACACATAAGATATACACAGAGACAAATTTTCACGAGGAAACCCATAAAGGGAGAAAAGCTCTTCTTCTTCAAAATGATAGGTAGTCTTTTAAGTTCTGTACATCATCTATAGTTGAGCACCAACTCAATGTGAGGCTACTACCTTTGTTTTACAAGCTCCAACTTGTTTGAGAGCACCAACTCTTTGGTTTCCCTAGCACCCACTAGAAGGAAGCACCAACTCCCTGAGTGTTCCAACACCGACTGGATGGAAGCACCTACTTCCACTTATACAAGCACCAACTTGCATACAAAAAACTCTGTGTTTTCCCAAGCACCAACCTGCCACCCTATTTTCTAGCCACAACTAGATGGAAGCTACAACTCCCAATATTCAAGCATCAACTTGAATATCAGAGGACCACAGTCCTCCCTAGCACCACTCTACCTCCTTGATTATAAATAAATGATTGAATAACCAACAATACAGATATATCAATTCTTACCACTTCTTCACTGTTCTGCAATTCCTTCTGCTCTATTCATACTTGGCTTGACTTGCTGTCTCTTTCTTTCTGTTCTTTCTCTGTCCTTCTCATGCTTCTTTGATATGTGCACATTCTGCTCTCTTCACCTTTTCTGTTCTGTTCAACTTCTGTTCCTTATCTCTGAGCTTTCTTCACACTATGCATACTGTAATTTTACCTTTCTACAGTTCAACTCATTTTTTCAGTCAGAACAACCAACCATTCACAGTCACTCCGTCTTTCTTTTATGCACTTCACACCACTTTAGTTACACCTCGAATTCCTAGGACAACAACGCTTCAGCCACTTAATCGCCAACCGTCCAAGAACCATGATTCGGTTCTGCTAACTGAATCGTAACTGCACAGTTAATTGTAAAGATCAACCGTAGCCCTTCGATCAAATTTCCATTTAACAAGCATCATTGGATTAAATCCGCAAGGTCTTGCGTTTATCCCATATGCCCACTGGCTGTGACCATGGGCCTAATCAAAATGCGTTTCGCATTTCGCATTTCGGCAATCCTGTGTCGAAGGGTCTCGACGCTCCAAGTTGCGATCCCCGAAATGGAGCTTAGCTCCGCTAGCTCCACCCTCTCACATGACCATCGATGGT
>SNQJ01S0013074.1:283969-314028 GCA_010110895.2 Picea sitchensis | reverse complement strand
ATGCAACCATAATAACTGACATGCAAACACTTTAAACAAGAGATCGTCTACATCAAACCCTAAAACGCATCCAGAAACCCCCAGTGTATCAGATCTGCATGTTAGAATAGGAGGATCGTGGCAAATATCTTAATCAACTGGATCAGGGATATTTCAGTGAGCTGTGCGGAGATGACCAATGAATGACTCATACAGGGGCATGATGGCGGTCAGTAGGGTCTTGGAGATGCTGATGTCTCTGAGCCTTTGGAATAGGTCTTGTTGGGGAACAGAGTCAAAATCTTTTTGAGTGTCTACAAAACAGCAACAGACTTTCAAAGAAGGATGTTGAGCTTCCTCAATAGTGGCTTGCAGTGTGAGTATGTAGTCAATGTTCTGATGTGCACACTGGAATCCAACTTGTCATTTAGCTCTAAGGTGCTTGTTAGCCCCTCTCACCTACGGGTAACTAGAGGAGATCATGTCTCATGGCCAGCAATGAAGACTGTGATCCCGATGATCATGATGATAGCATGTCCATAGAGATCAGCCCCACAGCCCCCTCAGATGCCTCTTCTTCATCAACATGGATCATCACACTTAATCAGCAAGGCTAATTGGGAGATGGTGGCCCTGTTATCCCCATTTTGTGGGATAACTAAGGAGACGATGTCTCGAGGCCCTCAGGTTGCAAATATGGAGTGCCGAGAGACCACATGACTAGCAGTGTCCACTTGTAAATACATAAGCCTGCTCTATCACCACATTTTGATCCATTGTCAGCACATCCACCACACTAGCTAGTTTCTGGAAGGCAGATGGGTCTTGCTCCATGTAGTACAAGTCAGGTATTGTGGCAGGTAATCACCCTAATATTTGAGGCATTTAAACATGTATTTAAGCTGCTTTTGATTATAGAACGCTTGCTTGGACATTATGCTTTTGACCCTGTTTCACCTTGGTGAGTGTCATAGATTTCCTAGTAAGTGGCCAACCTTTGGGGAAGGTTTGCAACTGGGGATCCCTTGAGGGGTTATCGTACCATTCCCGACCATACTTACCGCTCTCCACTCATTACACTCCCATCATATTGCCCTCTTCTAGGCCCTTTGACTTTAGTGACACAAGAAGGGCATGTACCTCATTTCATGGGAAGAAGGGGCTGAAGGCCCAGGGGGATGGTTGCTGGCAAAAGATAAGAGCCTAAAATAAACCTTCTAGATGCTCGCCCAGTCAGGTCTTGAGAACAATGAACTGCTTCTCTTAAAAGTTAAAAGGATTGAAGACCTGCACAATATCAAACACATAATAAATATCCCACTTGAATATAAGACTAACACAAGTGCGTTACAACACTTTACATGGTTACCCCTATGGCACTTTGTGGACCTCTTCATTCAAGTGACACTGTGTTACTGCCCCCCAAGCTAATTGATTCACTATTGGGAGTGCACACGTGTTTGGATCATTGATTAATTAATAGATGACAATATATGGGCTTGGAAAAAGGTTGCATTGAGGAAGAAGGTGCAGCACAACCCCTACAAAGACACCCATAAATGAGATAATATGAGCCCTTGTATGTTATGAAACTCATTGACCTATGAAGTCTAAACCCCTATCCACTACATAACCTTGAAAGGCGATCCTTGGGAGCATCCCCTACTTGAGGGTTTTGGTCTACCCAATAGGACCTTTATGACACCCCTCCCATACCTAAACTTGGTCAATTGTATAGGGTCTTGGAGCATTTGTTTGATTTGATGAGGTAGTTTTGATGCACATGTTTAGGTGCCTTGCTTATTAGATGTCGTTTACACTTGTCATGATATCTTTGAATTGAGATCTTTGGAGGGCGTACCCTTTTGTTTTTCAGGACCCTGCATAGTGGCCAGTTTTGGGAGAACAGGCCTAGCTTGGGATTCCATGGGGCAAGAAGCCCACAGGTTGGATGCTATAGGCCCGCACACCGGATCACAGAGACGTGCCTTTGGATGCTTGCATGGCATCATGGAGTACCTAACCTAGCCCCTACCACCTAAACGTTTTTCTTGAAGAGGGAAAGCGTAACTTTCTTGAAGTTTGACGTCACAAAGGGGTTAGGGTTTGGTGGTGATAGAGTTGTTCACTGAGACCTGGCATCAATTGATGAAGAGAGCACATTGACTTGAGGGAGAAGGCCACAACGCATGAAGAGAGGGCCTTTGTCCAAACTTTTCATCCTCAACCTCAACAATTTGTCACATATACCAAAATGTCCCCTAAAGGGGTGACGCCATCTTGCTTTTAGGGTTTCTGATGTGCATAAGTGAATTTTAAATGAATTATTTAGTATTTTTTGTGTAAAGGGGGAAGATTATGGCTGTTGACCCCTATCTTGTGGTTTACCCTAAAATTATGTGGACAAACATACTTGAGAACATTTTGTATAAATAGAGATGAACTCTATTTCATTTTGGAACATAACTCTCCCTTGTGGAGAAGGATACTTGGCTGAAATTTGTGCCCTATTTGGACATTTCTCATTGTCTCTTGGTTGCTACTCTCTTGTAATGGTTTTACTTTGGCTATTGGATGGATGGATGGATGATGCGCTATCTCTAGTGGAGGACTATTTCTTGCTTTATGGTGGATTTGCTTGGTTAAAAAGAGGTTTATATTGTTAATGCTTGGACTAGGTAAGGAATCTTTGTTGCTATTGCTTCTTTTCTTGGTTTCAAGGTTAATTTGCTTAAGCTTTTAGGAAGTATAAGTGCATACAGCCCCACTAAGTCCATTTTAATTATCTTGAAATACTATATTGCATAAGGAAATACTAGGAGGAGTAAAAGAGTTTACACCCTCCTAGGGTTTTTCCTAGCTAGCTTAGCTTGCCTTGGGGAATAAAAAGGTTTACACCCCCAAGGAAGTAGCTCATCTAGCTCTTTAATTTTGAGACTCCACAACCCAATAGTTAAAGGCACTAATCTTCTTTGCATTAGAGAAATTAAATCATTGCATTGGTCTACATGAAAACACGAGATTTTGAGATTGTCTAAATTGGAATCTATTCTATGTGCTATAAGCTTGCTAAGGCCACACGGGCGTTTTGATTGGTCAAGGATATCTTATTGCTGTTTTAAACTTTACGTTATAGCCATTAGGGCTGTAACAAACTCATTTAACTTCTTTCTCTTACTCACTATTCATCCGTCAAAAATTGCTAAGAAGGTGCCATAATAATCTACTAATCATTGGGCATCTTTTGGGTGGTTTACTTGTGATTTTTGGTGGTTGAATCTTGCTGCTGTTGCAATTGTTTGCTACAGCCATAAGGCTGCTACAATAATTCTCTGAAAACACTATCTAGCAGCCCTCTTTTACCCTAAAAGTTTGTGCTTGAATATTGGAAAGTTATCTATTGGTTTAGTGCTTCATTGTCCAATAATTATTTTACAATTTTGATGGTTAATTCTGCAGTAACTAGCTATTGCTCTTGCTGATATATATTTCTGTTTACTGCTGCAATTAGGGACAACAAACTTAACTTGCTGGTCTACCTAACATGTATTGCATACAATCGGTTTTTCTTATGTCTCGAGCAGGTACAAACACTCTCAGCAGGTACCCAAGGGCTTGGAAACCTTAAACCTCTCCCAAGACTCATTCTCAAGCCTTTTTCCATCTAGTAACTCGGCCTATAGGGGATTCTATTCGTACATCTCACATTCCATCTCATTTCCCTTAGGGTCACCGGGATTCCCCCCTTGAGGTGATTCTATCATCTCCAAAGTGACGAGAATACTTACCTAAGGTGATAGTGGGTACGTGTTCTCAAAGTTGTCGCCATTTTGGTGGTTGTGCCGGGCTTTGCCCAACCTACAACTTGTGCGACGACATTTTGGCATCGTTGCCGGGGAGGATTTTGAATCCTCTTCCGAACCTTAACGACACTTTGGCAAGCTTTGATCCCAAAGCCTTTACTCTTAGCTTGCTTGGCGACTCCATCGAAGAACGTTCCCTTTTCCATGCTTGATGAGCTCATCTTGAAGCTTATTTGGCGACTCCATTGAAGAACGTTCCCTTTTCCACCCTTGATGAGCTCATCTTGAAGCTTATCTAGCGACTCCAGCTTCCCAGAACCCACCTTTCCTTGTTTCCCCCTTTCCATCCTTTGATGAGCCTTGGTCTCATCTGGTGACTCCATTGAGGTGTCTTTTCAGTCAATGGAAATATGGCACCATGGGATGAACCCTCATCCATAACTTGTTATGCCTGGAAGATGGCAGTTTTACAGATGGAAAAGGAAAATGATGGTAATAAAGCTGCTGAGGAAATGATGAATTGTATAAAAGAGTTATTTCTTGCCAAAGAACTAGCCCTTGAAAATGAGGAAGTTCTCGAAGATTATACATATGAAGAAAGTTACCAAGAAGATCCCAATGAATTTTCTCATGTTGAAGATCCGACTGATACATTTGACAAAGACAAAGCGCTCACATCTGCCCTTCCACTTGATGAAGACGTCCATGCCTTTACTCCTCCTGCACACGAAGACAAGATGGTCATTTTTGCTGATGGTCTTGTGAAAGAACTGTTACATATGGTTGATGAGCATATAGACGCTTTCATACAGACTGATAGACCCAGGTGGGTTTTTGGTCGTCTCATTTTCTATAGAGACCCCATTTACGACATTGAGGGTAGCCCTTAATAAAAGGGGTTTCTGTTGTCATCTTCAGAGGACTGCTTTTCATACGTATATGATTCATATGTTTGGGAGCCTGATGATGTCATGATTATAGATTTATTCGAGGACTCTCAACCACCCTCATCCTCAATTTTGGAAGAATACCAGGACGTGGCCATCTCAGAGCGATCAGAGGCTCACTCTACAAAGAGGAAATACTTTCATATTGAGGATTTCTATAGGGATTTCTAGACCTGAGCTTGTTCCTTACCTCTCCCTTTCTTCTCAGGGAAATCATGAGGTCTTCTTGGGATCTCTCATATCTTCTCGGTCTTCAGGAAGCAATGATCATGTTCATGAGGATGAAGATGAGCCATCGTCTACATATAGTAGCCCTCTTCAGAGATGGATTGATCAAGCTTGTGGTTACACTTTCATGGAGGATGATCCGGCTGATGGTTTCTATTTTTAGCAAGATTTCTTCCCTCTCACCCATCTCCATGAGTTTCATTTTATGATTGATTATATATCTATTTATGCTCATGATCATTTTGTGCTGGACTTGTCTTTGTTGTTTCACATGATTAAGCATAGGGGGAGATACTTTGATGAGATGATCAACTGGTTGCACTGGTTGTATGACTTCACTTGACATCATCTATCACCTAATCTTCAGGGCCCCAAGGCCCCAGGTAAGTAGGTAGGTCATCTTGCTTTCCTTGCATTTGCATCTCGATTGCTCATATTAGTTTAGATGCATTTCACATTTCATTTTTCTGTACTTGCATCTTGATTTCATGTTTAGTTTTGAAATTTTTGAAAAAATGCTAAAAAGATTCTTTTCTAGACTAGTTTCATTTTTGGTTTTGATGTATATGGACGAAGGGTGATAAAACCACCCTAGATTTTACAGTTTTTTGTTTCAGTTTAGGTACAAATCTACCAGGATATGCTGCGGTTCTCATGCACTCTACGACGAGCACATGTCCCCAAGTAGGAGCTAGACGTTATACCCATTTTGTGGGATAACTAAGGATATGATGTCTCGAGGTCCTCAGGTTGCAGATATGGAGTGCCGAGAGACCACATGACTAGCAGTGTCCACTTGCACATATCGAAGCTTGCTCTATTACCACATTTTGATCCATTATCAGTGCATCCACCACATCGGCTAGTTTCTGGAAGGCAGATGGGTCTTGCTCCATGCGGTACAAGTCAGGTATTGTGTTAGGTAACCACCCTAATATTTGAGGCATTTAAACATGTTGTATTTAAGCCGCTTTTGATTATAGAATGCATGCTTGGACATTATGCTTTTGACCCTATTTCACCTTGGTGAGTATCATAGATTTCCTAGTAAGTGGCCAACCTTTGGGGAAGGTTTGCAACTGGGGATCCCTTGAGGGGTTATCATACCATTCCTGACCATACTTATCATATTGCCCTCTTCTAGGTCCTTTGACTTTAGTGAGCCAAGAATGGCATGTACCCTATTTCATGGGAAGAAGGGGCTAAAGGCCCAGCGGGATGGTCACGGGCAAAAGATAAGAGCCTAAAATAAGCTTTCTAGATGCTCTCCCAGTCAGGTCTTGAGAACAATGAATTGCTTCTCTTAAAAGGATTGAAGACCTGCACAATATCAAATACATAATAAATATCACGCTTGAATATAAGACTAACACAAGTGCGTTACAATGCTTTACATGGTTACCCCTATGGCACTTTATGGACCTCTTCTTTCAAGTGACACTGTGTTACTGTCCCCCAAGCTAATCGATTCACTATTGGGAGTGCACATGTGTTTGGATCATTGATTAATTAATAGATGGCAATAAATGGGCTTGGAAAAAGGTTGTATTGAAGAAGAAGGTGCAACACACCGCCTACAAAGGCACCCATAAATGAGATAATACGAGCCCTTGTATGTCATGAAACTCATTAACCTATGAAGTCTAAACCCCTGTCCACCTCATCATCCACTACATAACCTTGAAAGGCCTTCCTTGGGAGCATCCCCTACTTGAGGGTTTTGGTCTACTCAATCGGACCTTTATGACACCCCTCCCATACCTAAACTTGGTCAATTGTATAGGGTCTTGGAGCATTTGTTTGATTTGATGAGGTAGTTTTGATGGACATGTTTAGGTGCCTTGCTTATTAGATGTGGTTTACACTTGTCATGATATCTTTTACTTGAGATCTTTGGAGAGCATACCCTTTTGTTTTTTAGGACCCTGCTTGGTGGTCAGTTTTGGGAGAACAGGCCTAGTTGGGCTTCCATGGGGCAAGAAGCCCACATGTTGGATGCTATAGGCCTGCACATCGGATCATAGAGACATGCCTTTGGAGGCTTGCATGACATTATGGAGGACCTAACCTAGCCCTTACCACCTAAACGTTTTTCTTGAAGAGGGAAAAGCTTCACTTTCTTGAGGTTTGACGTCACAAAGGGTTAGGGTTTGGTGGTGATAGAGTTGCTCATTGAATCTTGGCATCAATTGATGAAGAGAGCATGTTGACTTGAGGGAGAAGGCCATAGCGCATGAAGAGAGGGCCTTTGGAGGCCAAACGTTCCATCCTCAACCTCAACGACTTGTCACATATGCCAAAACGTCCCCTAAAGGGGTGACATCATCTTACTTTTAGGGTTTCTAATGTGCAAAAGTGAATTTTAAATGAATTATTTAGTATTATTTGTGTAAAGGGGCAAGATTAGGGCTGTTAACCCCTATCTTGTGGTTTACCCTAAATTTATGTGGACAAACATACTTGAGAACATTTTGTATAAATAGAGATGAACTCTATTTCATTTTGGAACATAGCTCTCCCTTGTGGAGAAGGATACTTGGCTGAAATTTGCGCTCTATTTGAGCATCTCTTGGTTGCTACTCTCTTGTAATGGTTTTACTTTGGTTTTTGGATGGATGGATGGATGATGCGCTATTTCTAGTGGAGGACTATTTCTTGCTTTATGGTGGATTTGCTTGGTTAAAAAGAGGTTTATCTTGTTAATGCTTGGACTAGGTAAGGAATCTTTGTTGCTATTGCTTCTTTTCTTGTTTTTAAGGTTAATTTGCTTAAGTTTTTGGGGAGTATAAGTGCATACAACCCCACTAAGTCCATTGTAATTGTCTTGAAATACTTTATTGCATAAGGAAGTACTAGGAGGACTAAAAGGGGTTACACCCTCCTAGGTGTTTTCCTAGCTAGCTTAGTTTGTCTTGGGGAGTAAAAAGGCTTACACCCCCAATGAAGTAGCTCACCTAGCTCTTTAATTTTGAGACTCCATAACCCAATAGTTAAAGGCACTAATCTTCTTTGCATTGGAGAAATACAATCATTGCATTGGTATACATGAAAACACGAGATTTTGAGATTGTCTAAATTGGAATCTATTCTATGTGCTCTAAGCTTGCTAAGGCCAGAAGGGCGTTTTGATTGGTCAAGGATATCTTATTGTTGTTATAAACTTTATGCTATAGCTATTAGGGCTGCAACAAACTCATTTAACTTCTTTCTCTTACTCGATGTTCATCCATCAAAAATTGCTAAGAAACTGCCATAATAATCTACTAATCATTGTGCATCTTTTGGGTGGTTTACTTGTGATTTTTGGTGGTTGAATCTTGCTTCTGTAAGAATTGTTTGCTACAGCCATAAGGATGCTGCAATAATTCTCTGAAAACACTATCTAGCAGCCCTCTTTTACCGTCAAATTTTTTGCATGAATCTTGGAAAGTTAACTATTGGTTTAGTGCTTCATTGTCCAATAATTATTGGACAGTTTTGATGGTTAATTCTGCAGTAACTAGCTATTGCTCTTGCTGATATATATTTCTGTTTACTGCCGCAATTAGGGACAACAAGCTTAACTTGCTGGTCTACCTAACATGTACTGCATACAATCGGTTTTTCTTGTGTCCCGGGCAGGTACAAACACTCTCAACAAGTACCCAAGGGCTTGGCAACCTTAAACCTCTCCCAAGACTCATTCTCAAGCCTTCTTCCATCTAGTAACTTGACCTATAAGAGATTCCATTGATACATCTCACTTTCCATCTCATTTTCCCCTAGGGTCACCGGGATTCCCCCCTTGAGGTGATTCTATCATCTCTAAAGTGATGGGAATACCTGCCTAAGGTGACAGTGGGTAGGTGTTCTCAAAGTTGTCGCTATTTTGGTGGTTGGGCTAGGCTTTGCCCAACCTACGACTTGTGCGATGACATTTTGGCGTYGCTGTCGGGGAGGATTTTGAATCCTCTTCYGGGGAGGATTTTGAATCCTCTTCCGAACCCTAACGACACTTTGGCAAGTTTTGATCCCAAAGTCTTTACCCTTAGCTTGCCTGGCGACTCCATCGAAGAAYGTTCCCTTTTCCACCCTTGATGAGCTCATCTTGAAGCTTATCTGGCGACTCCACCTTCCTAGAACCCACCTTTCCATCCTTTGATGATCCTTGGTCTCATCTGGCGACTCCATTGAGTTGTCTTTTCAATCAATGGAAATATGGCACCATGAGATGAACCCTCATCCAGAACTTGTTATGCCTTGAAGATGGCACTTTTATAGATGGAAAAGGAAAAGGCTGCTAATAAAGCGGTTGAGGAAATGATGAATCGTATAAAAAAGTTATTTCCTGCCAAAGAACTATTCCTTGAAAATGTAGAAGTAGTCGAAGAACAGAAATATGAAGAAAGTTACCAAGAAGATCCCGATGAATTTTCTCATGTTGAAGATTTTATTAATCTTGGTTACAATCTTTTTGTTTTGGAAGACTTGTGATCATTCATTAAGGGAGATCACAAGTGTTTACAAGTTTTTAATGAGTTAAATGATGAGTAGGGTGCTCCCGGATGGTCCAAATCCATCAAAATTAGATAGAGTGCCCTTCTATCTGTTCACCAAGCTGCATAAAACAGTAATCAAACAAGACTAAAAGATGCCCAAAAACACTTTAGAAGTGTCTTTGGACAATGTTAGAAAAACCCAAAAAGTATTCTAAGTTAAAACTATATAAAACAACCAAAATGAACTAAGAAAAACAAGCTAGAAAACTTGTCTCCTTTGGGTCTTTGATTGCTGTTTTAGAACAGGAAATTAAAGGCACTTAAATTGCCAAATATGAAAATAAAAGCTTTTGAAAAAGTCCCTATTACTAGCCTTTAAATTATGCTTTATAATTGACTTGCAAATGGAAACTTTATGTGCTAGATCTAGCATGAAAAGATGGAAAATTTTACTTATCAAAGCAAAGATCTGACATGCATGTGCATACAAATTAAATCTACTTATATTTTATCCTTAAAAGATAGATCTAAACTTGCATGCTTCAAAAACGTAACCAAGAGAAAAGATTTTAAATTTTGTGAGAAAGAGAGAAAGAAGAACTTGTAAGCCTTGAAAGCTTGGGCAAATGGAGTTGTCTTGATGGAGCCAAGAGGGACTATGTCTTTCTTTGTAGATATTGAAGAATGAGGGCAGTGCAACCGAGCCCAACCTCCTCTCCAAGTGTGAGAACCTGCAATTTAGAAACTTCTTGCCAAGCAAACTTTTAAAAGCATGACGCTTCTTACAAAAGATACTTTAAAGAAAGCATGAACATCAACCGAAATGAACATACAATGTAAAACAATCTAATGTAAATAAGCAATAAGATTATGAAGCAACCTAACTTTTCTAATCTTACCCCTACTTGAAGATAATTCCTCTTGAGGGCCACAATTTAGCGATTACAAGCAAAAATACAAAACAAGTTATACCTCACATTCGACACATTTGACATAGAAATTTCACACACGAAATTGATACACCGATCTAGTCTCCAAAGCCTTTTATTCCAATCCAAATGATAGTATAATAGCAATTACAACAAACAATTTCTTCCCGAAGCTCTAACTAGCTTTGCAAATGGGAGATAGCTTCAATATATAGGAAGAGGGTGCACTTCTCAAGGAGGGATGGCACACCACTTGTTGAGGATGAGTGAGACAGGTGGAGAGGAAAGGATGCCACCTCTCCAAAGACTCCAAAAATGTGCCAATTATGAGAGATGGGAGGAGTTAGAGGTCGCCACCTCTCAAGAGGCAGGCGCCTCTCCTCAAGGATATTCCACCTCTTGAGAAGGGGGCACACCTCTTCTTGGAGATCTCCTCTAAACTTGAAAACTCAACTCTAAACTAACTCACAACTCCCTCTTGGGTGCCAACAAGGATCAATTAACTTAAATAGAGGGTGAGTTGAATCAAAACATCTCCTCGACATGTTTCCCAAAAAATAGCTTTGCTAATTTTTTGTCTTTTATTTGACTTTTGTGAGTAAAATTAATTTTAAGTGATTAAAAATCACTAATTTCACTCACAAAGTGGGTGCATAGGTAAAATGGGTATTCTGAGTGTGAAAACAAATACCCGCAAGACATATAATGCCTCCTAGTACCATGTATTTAACTTAGGCATTATTTACAATTAAAATATCCCGTTTTTGCGGGAAATTTTTTATTTGCAGAAAACTTTGAAAAAACATAAGGGGGACTTAGCGCATTTCCATGAGACTCTAGGAGGATGATTAGCATGGTAATATACATTAGACACTAGACTTAGATAACCATGCTAAGGCCTAACCATCAGTACATACTCCAACTTTGGAGGAAATGAGTGAAAAAACTCAAAAATTATAACTCGCTTAAAAATTTCAAGCAAGAAATAATTAATAAGTAAAAAAAACACTCTAGAGTAATGTACTCATGATTAATTCTTAGGAGGCTAAGTCTTTTACAAGTTCATCATGTTAAATTCATCTTATTACAATTCCCCATGGGGGGTATGGAAATGCGGTTATGAAGAAGAAGAAGAAAAGGTGCCATAGTGGCCGACTGGACTTCTGAACTCTGAATTTGAACAAGTATCTTATTCAACTTTGGCGGCTCAACTTGCAAGTCCATCCTAGTGCAACTTGGTGGGTAACAATGATCATAGGTTGAAGTTGGATAATGAATCATGAGCCTCGAAGTTATGCTTTTTGCCTTGTTTCACCTTGGTGGTCATCCTGGGCATCCTAGTTATGTGTTGTCACTCCCGGGGAAAATGGGTATTATTGGTGGTTCCTTGAAAGTGGTAGCATACCGTTCCCGAACATACTTACCACTTTTCCATCCTTTATCCTTCCATTCTCCCACCTTTTGGGTAATGTGGTTACATGTACATCAAAAAGGCATGTACCTCATCCTCTTATGAGAAGAAGGGGCTAATGGCCCAGAGGTAGATTGCAGCTGGCTTACAAGAATAAATTGGATAATTAGGAAAATTAAAAGCCATAAGTCCACAATTGAGCCCTACCCCCTCATTAATGGCGATCGCCCCTAGTCCTAATGTGAATAAACACATTTATTTATAAAAAAGGACTTGAATATATCTTGAACAAAAAGCAAAGGAAGTGTTATGCTTGAAACCTTTTTAAAGGGACTCACAAATCAAATGAAATAAAGAAAAAGGCAAATAAAGGGGTTTGGAATGCAAAAAGTGTTGAGGAAAGGGTAACTCAATCGCCAAGCGCACCCTCCACAAAGGCACTCATGGAGGTGAGTCCATACATTGTCTTGCATGTTAATGACCCCATGCCCAGTGTTAGTGTTTGTAGCTCGGACAAGTATTTCCGTAAGGGTGTCTACTTGCGGAAATCGTCATTAAATGTATCCTATACCTTTCCTAGAATTCACTTTATTAATTTAGTAATAAAGTGAATGTCTTTTATTAAAGTGACTTTTAATTAATAAAGTGGCTAAGTTAAAGTCATTTAATAATTTTATTAAAAGAGAGCTGTTGATCTCACGATATAATCTTGACCATTGAGATTAGGTAAATGGCTTAAGTAAAAGACAAAGAGGGTAAAGGAAAAAGACACAATGAGAATTCATTTCATAGGTCACATGAGGTGAAGGAGAAAAATCAGAATTGATTTTTCAGCTTGTCGAGAAAGAAAATAGGTAGCACGGATTTCAAGGCTGCACGAAAATCGAGGCAACATAGAAATCGAGGCAGCACAGATTTCGAGGAAGCACGAAAATCAAGCCAACATAGATTTTGAGGCAACATGGAAATCGAGGCAACATGGATTTTGAGGTAGCACGAAAATCAAGGCAACACAAAAATTGAGGCAACAAAGATTTCGAGGAAGCACACATTTTGAGGTTGCACGCAAATCGAGGCAGCATGTGAGAGCTACAAAAATTTATTACAACAATAGACTGGCCGTACAGATCTGTATTGACAACCTCAATGATCAGAAGCATGCAAATTGATGTGATGTAATTTATCAGGTTTGCGGGGTGTTTGTGGTTTGATTTCTTAGAGCCATTTTCCCTTTGAGGGGACCTCTTGTAGGTTCCAAAGTTATTTGAATGAAGAACTGATTTGGAACAACTGAAAAATTGTGTATTGTGTGTGAATGCTTTTCTCGTTTTCCCCTGCATACAAGAGTTAATTATTTCAGCAAAGTATTTAGATCTGATCTATTTACTTAGCTAGTTGATTTAGAGTAAATTAACATGGTATCAGAGCTCTTGCTCTGAGAGAAAAGCAAATCTATTGTATCTAGTGCTGATTACTTCAGTAGGTTAAAGGACAAAGCTTAGATCAACCATGTTAGTAACCAGTGTGAAGGTTGAGGATCGACTAGATGGGGCTTCCAGCTTCTTTCCTTGGAAAGCAAGAATCTCAGTGATCTTGAAGGAACAAGACTTGTGGGAAGTCGTGACCAACCATCCTCCAACTCCAGCGCAGATCTCAGGGGGTACGCTAGTAGTGGTAGACCCAACAGTGCAGACAACGTGGGATAAGAAGGATATAAAGGTGCACAGGGTGATCCTTGAAGCCATCAAGGATCATCTGATCCCGCATGTTGTAGAACAGTCTAGATCTAAGGAGATGCTTGATGCCCTTGTGTCACTCTTTCAAAGTGATAGTGTAAGTCAGAAGATGATCCTCAAGACCAAACTCAGACAATGTAACCAGTTACCTTATGAGGATCACACAAAGCTATGACCGGTTTACAGCTGTGGGAAAGACGGTCCAGGATGCAGAGTTAGTAAATGTTGCTCTGAATGGGTTCTCCAAGGCATGGGAACCATTCATCATGGGCATCTGTGCTAAAGAGAAACTTCCCAAGTGGGAGAGACTTTGGGATGATTGCATTTAGGAGGAGACTCGTAGAGAGTCCACATCTGGCAAACACGGAGCAGGTGCAACAGATGATAACTTAGCCCTTGTAAGAAAGACAAAGAAATGAAAAGGGAAAGTTGTCAAGAAAGTTGACAGTGAGGGAGAGGGACAACAATCTGGGCAAAAGAGAGATATGAGCAAGATCAAATGCTATATCTGCCATAAGAATGGCCATTTTGCTTCTCAGTGTCCACAAAAGAAAGAAAGGCAAAGGAAAGTCGCAGACAGTTGCAACTACAACAGAGACACGGTTGAGCAAACTTGCATCAAAGTTCGAGAATGATTGTGCTTCTTGTCTTGCCTTTCTATCGACACTACTCCCAGCGGTGCATGGTACTTGGACAGTGGCGCATCCCGCTACATGATAGAAGCTAGAGAGTGTTGATATTATGGTAGCTGCGGGAGGTATTAACCTCCATGTGTAACCTTTGGCTAGAATAGAATATTCCGGAAGCAAGAGAAACCCTAAACAGATGTGTAGAAACCCTAGAAGACAAGTCGACTCGGTAAAAGAATCAAAATTAAAGTATTACCCTCTAGAAAGAGAAGTCAGCCTAGACAAGTGACAAGAAGCACTATAAATAGAGGGCGCTTGAGCTCATTTGTACTCACTCACTCTCTCAAGTGTGGCGCAAGTTTGGAGTTGCAGCTGCAAGATTGGAAGGTGGATCTTCTGGGGTGATTCTTGGTCTCTCTCTCTAGCGCTATCTAGCCTAAGATATGCACCCTACCTTCTAATATCTCTTGGTGGTATTCTTGGTGACATTTTTGGTGGTATTTTGATATTCTTGGTGGTATTCTTGGTGAGTGCAACTGCAATTGCTGCAGTTGAGTATTGTCCTTGTTCTGTGGTTTTGGGACTTTCTGTCTGGTGCGCTATCTTTGGAGAAAGATGCATTCTCTTGGTTATCTGTTGGTTCTAGTGTTGCTTCCGGAATCATTCTATCTAGCAATGGTTATGGTGCTTAAGGGTGGCTGCGTGCCTATGGTTGGGTGACAATATTGTGATATTGTCTATGGTAAAAAGAGCACTTCGAATATTTTAACAGGTTATGGGCCCACACTAGCTTCATAACAGTCTAACCGCTGGAAGGTAGAGCGAGAGTTTTTTGTCAAGTTCGTTATAGCACCAGTTGCAGCTGCAACTAAAGTTTCTGATTTTGTAGTTGCAACAAACCCTAATCTAACTCTTTGGGCACCTTAAGTGAAGCGTTGGACCTAATTTCTGGATATTCTAGTGCGTCCTAGCCTAGCGTACATTGTGGTGCCCTTAGCCAACAAAAGCGTCAAGTTTGAGTTTTTGGGTCAAAGTCAAAGGTTGTCTGGTCAAAGTCAAAGTCAAAGGTTGACTTTGGTCAAAATTGAGTGTATGGTCAAAGTTGAATTTTCAGAGTTTCTAGCTTGTTCTAATCATTGAACCTTTTTGATTCAGTTTCAAACCTCTTCTTGTCAAGATGGTGTCTAGTTTCGGATTAGAAGACAAGCTGAACGATGCCACAAATTTCAAAGGTATGCACTTGTATATGCTTTTCAAGTTATATCATCCAGCAAAGCATGAGTGTGTTTGCAGGAGACCTTGTCCAAGCAGAGGAACAAGCGCATCCTCCCTAACAGTTGAGGCTCTAGGTTCCAGGTTTGATTGATCAAATTGTTAAGTTTCAATTTGCACATATCATGTTTGATAGTTGAAGTAAACACGATAGTTGTGACAACAATCTTTGAAAGGTTATATTACTGCTAGGTATACTTGGTTGCAAAATGAACTAACATTTCCTTTAGGAGACATTTCTTTCTCACGAGCAGGTCAACTTGGTAATTCTATGATGACTACCATCCATGTTACCATGAATATGTTCTTATGAAAATGCTATTGGAAATATTTTTTCTCTTGTTGTTCTTGTTCTGGGCAGGTCACAGGCGATAGCTCTAAGAAGGAGCTATAGTGACAATTGCAAACATGGAGCGGATGACTCCATCAAGTGGTGAGGCAGGTGATCTCACCAAGTACCAATTCCAAAGGAAGCGTGGAAAGCAAATGGAGTTTTTGGACTTAGATACAAGAAAATCAAGATTTGATATTGGAGGAGAATACACCTCCAAGGAGCTCGTTGCCTTTTGGAAAGCAACCAAGATTAGGAGGGAGCTAATTGTCCCACATAATCCTCAACAAAATGGTGTGGCAGAAAGAAAGATCCAATCCATTGAAGAATTTGTTAAGGCAATGATGAATGACCAGAACCTATACATGTTTCTATGGGGAGAAGTAGCTATGACAATCGTATATGTTCAAAATAGAAGTCCTCACTGTATATTGAAGAACATGACTCCAGAAGAAGCTTTCTCCGAAAAGAAGCCAACTGTTGAACACTTGAGGATCTTTGGCTTTCAACCAAGAAGAAAGAATGGAAGGAAGTTATAATTGAAGAATATCAATCCATCATGAAAAATGATGTATGGGAAATTGTGCCTAGACTTGAAGAAAAGTCTGTAGTCACTTCAAAATGGGTTTACAAGATAAAAACATGTAGTAGATGGGAGTATCGATAAATACAAGGCAAGATTTGTGGCTAGAGGGTTGTCCTAGCAGGAGGGAGAAGACTATGATGAGACATTTGCTCCAGTTGCCAGATACACCTCTATTAGAGCCATCATATCACTTGCAGTATCCATGGGTTGGGGTTTACATAAAATGGATGTAATGATCGCTTTTCTCAATGGAGCAATTGAGGAAGAAGTATACATAGAGCAACCTCAAGGTTTTGAGGTACACCCGAGAGAAACCCATGTATGCAGATTAAAGAAGGCATTGTATGGACTCAAGCAAGCTCCAAGAGCTTTGTATGCACGAATTGACAGTTACTTGACGAGACTTGTATTTTCCAAGAGCTATGCTGATCCAAACCTTTATTACAAGGTTGTGAATGATGCATTTGTGATCTGACTACTATATGTTGATGATTTGTTTCCGACAGATGCAGAGCCTCTCATTATTCAGTGTAAGAGGGAGTTAGCCTCTGAATTCGATATGAAGGATCTTGGTCTTATGCATTATTATTTGAGACTAGAAGTATGGCAAAAGCGTGGTGAAATCTTGCTAGGGCAAGGGAAGTATGTTGTAAAGATCCTTCAGAAGTTTGGGATGATAGATTGCAAATCCACGACAACTCCCATGGTGACAGATCTGAGAAAGCTGAGAGACTCTGATTCTGATCTAGTAGACTCATCCTTGTACGGACAGTTGATTGGCTCATTGATGTATTTGGTTAATACCCCGCCGGACATTTGCTTTGCTGTGAACATGTTGAGCCAGTTCCAGGTGGAACCTAGACATGAGCATTGGATAATTGCAAAGCACATTTTGAGATATCTTCATGGGACGCTAAATTATGGTTTGAGATATGCCTCAAACAGTGACATACAACTGCATGGATTTATTGATTCAGATTGGGCAGGGAGTGCAAATGACAGAAAGAGTACTTCTGGTATATGTTTCAGTTTGGGCTCTGCTATGATATCACGGGCTTGCAGGAAACAGAAGTCTGTTGCACTCAACACTGCATAAGTAGAGTATATTGTAGCTTGTGACATTTGTACGAAAGTAGTATGGCTTCGTAAGTTGGTTTCTGGACTATTTGATTAGGTGCTCGATTTGACTGTGATACATTGTGATAATCAGAGCTCTGTGAAGCTTTCAGAGAACCCCATGTTCCATGACAGGTCGAAGCACATTGAGATCAAGTACTATTTTATCCGTGATAAAGTCCAGAAGGGAGAAGTGATTCTCTAGTACATCTCCATTGATGAGCAGACAACTGATATTTTGACAAAGCCTCTATCCAAGATAAGGTTTACATACTTGAGGGACAATCTAGGACTTGTGGAGATTGCTCCCTTGGTTGAGAGGGAGTGATGATCTGTATCGTGCTAGTACAACTTAGATATGATGCTTCAACATCATGCTAGTACAACTTAGATATGATACAGATGTCTTGAGACGCATCATGCTAGTACAACTTAGATATGATCCAGTAGCATCATGCTAGTACAACTTAGAGATGATGCAGAGGCATTGGTCGACATCGTGCCAGTACAACTTAGATATGATGCATTCACATCATGCTAGTACGACTTAGAGATGATGTAGATGATACTCCACATCATGCTAGTACAACTTAGATATGATGCATTCACATCATGCTAGTACGACTTAGAGATGATGTAGATGATACTCCACATCATGCTAATACAACTTAAATATGATGCATTCGCATCATGCTAGTACGACTTAGAGGTGATACAGTGGAGATACCTCCCTTGGTTGAAAGGGAGGAGATGACTTCCTCGGTTGGGAGGGAGTGCTGATATATGGCATCATGGATAGTCAGTGTGCTGGTGGACAAACATTCTCTAGGTGGGGAATGGTCCAGGCAGAAGAGATTGCTGGTGGATAGACATTCTCCCTATGGAGAATGGTCCAGGAAGAATAGATTGCTAGTGGACGGACATTCTCCCTGTGGAGAATGGTCCAGGTTGACAGATTGCTGATGTACCATGGAAAATTATTTTCCTGGGGCATTACCTAGACAATTAGAATGGTCCAGGACAACTATTCTCCTGGGGCTTTGCCTGGACAAGTAGAATGGTCCGTCTCCCCGAGTTCACAGTAGTGACTAGAGTGGGGAGATTGGTACAGGACAAACATTTTCCCTGAGTTCACAGTAGTGGCCAGAGGGGGGAAAATGGTCCAGGACAGTCATTCTTCTAGGACGTATGTTTGGATTAGAAGAATGGTCCTTATAGCCCATGGCGTGGCTTTCAACATCTGGGAGGACAGTCATTCTTCTAGGACATATGTTCGGATTAGAAGAATGGTCCTTGTAGCCCATTGCAGGGCTTTCAACATCTGTTGGGACAGTCATTCTTCCCGTGTCACAGGCAGTGGCCAGGATAGGAAGAATGGTCCCTATATCACTCTGTTGAGTGAGTGACTTATGCGAGACACTCAGTTGAGTGCGCTAAGTCCAACACATGACTTATTCAGCATCATGGCCGATTACATAGATGGAGTATGGCCTCGAGAGATGATGCAGACAATGATATAATTTGATGCCAGGAGATTGTTGTACTGCATGGTGATAGCCTGTGTAGCTATTAGTTGATTATAGTGGAGATTGTGGGTCTCTAGACAATAGCTATGTGCTATTGTGGTGGATGTATTCTAGTGGTAGTGATTGAGTGTCACTAGATAGTAGTTGTGCGCTACTAGGAGTGGTTGTGTACCATTGGATAGCAGTTGTGTACTGCTATGGATCGACACTATTGTGATCTATTGGATGACATTGTAGTAACTATGTGCTACTACCTGATTGCCATGGAGACTACCAATAGTGTTAGAGGTGATTGCAATCTAGATGGATAGTGATGATGCTGCTTGTGACTTGATCTGCATGATCATGAGATAGCCTATGTGGCTATGATGATGCTACCTATAGAATGGTCTGCAAAGATTATGTGAGCCTTGCCCATACCATGTGAAATGGATGGATGTGTTTAAGACCATTACAATTAATACCTCCCTAGCTAGGAGGGAGTGTTGATATTATGGTAGCTGTGAGAGGTATTAACCTCCATGTGTAACCTTTGGCTAGAATAGAATATTCTGGAAGCAAGAGAAACCCTAAATAGATGTCTACGAACCCTAGAAGACAAGTCGACTCAGTAAAATAATTAATATTAAAGTATTACTCTCCAGAAAGAGAAGTCAGCCTAGACAGGTGACAAGAAGCACTATAAATAAAGGGCGCTTGAGCTCATTTGTACTCACTTACCTCACTCACTCTCTCAATTGTGGCACAAGTTTGGAGCTGTCGCTGCAAGAATGGAAGGTGGATCTTCTGGGGTGATTCTTGGTCTCTCTCTCTAGCGCTACCTAGCCTAAGATATGCGCCCTACCTTCTAGTATCTCTTGGTGGTATTCTTGGTGACATTCTTGGTGGTATTCTGATATTTTTGGTGAGTGGAACTGCAACTGTTGCAGTTGAGTACTCTCCTTGTTCTATGGTTTTAGGACTTTCTGTTTGGTGCACTATCTTTGAAGAAAGATGCGCTCTCTTGGTTATTTGTTGGTTCTAGTGTTACTTCCAAAATCATTCTATCTAGCAAAGGTTATGGTCCTCGGGGGTGGATGCATGCCTATGGTTGGGTGACAATATTGTGATATTGTCTATGGTAAAAAGAGCACATCGAATATTTTAACAGAGCGTTTTTTCAATAACTTTTTAGAGGATGACTCAAATCTACACATACAACTCGATGATAATACCAAGTATGCAGTGCGGGGTCAGGGGACAATGCAGTTCTAGCTTGAGTTAGGAGGATCCTTTGATGCGTAGGAGGTACTCTATGTACTTGGCTTGAGGAAGGACATGTTGTCCATCTCAATCATGGACACTCATTGTACCGCCATTCCATTTTCCTGCCGTTCCGCCATTCCGATTGTCCACCGCTCTGCAGTGATCCATGTCTTGTCTTATCACGTTCCCCAATGCACATTTAATACATATCTCCTGGAAATGACTAAAACTAATTAACTATTAAAGAATATTTTTTTTTCGAGATAATTCTTCAGTGATTTCAATATTAATTTGTATTAACAATCCTTGAGCCAAGAGCCCCGGAGCATGTTTAAGGTAAACACATTTATTTTGATAAAAACACTTCGTGAAGAACTGTACATTAATCTATCAACTTGATTAAGTATGACAACCCGGAGAAAGAAACAGTTCTATGGAGATACTGTCAACCTACTTGGACAAGAAGATTAGAGGTTTCAGTGGTCAAGGGAATACATATATTACTCTTCATTACCACCCCCGAAGAGGAATTCAAACCAGATTTGGACGTCAAGAATTGCTCTGGCAGCCTGTGTTCCAGATGTCTACGATTTCAAGGAGTTGATTTCATGGTGCATCGATAAGTTCAACAAGAATCAGAGAATAATTCAGTTGCAAGGGGAGTCTTCTTGTAATATCCCCAATAGAGATATGCTAGGGTATTAATGGTTAGCTATCCACTTTATGTGTTTCTGATTATGTGTTTCACCAAATACTTGGTATTACAATGTTTTATGATGTCTGGCAACTTTTAACAAACAATTTGCGTGTGTTTTAACAATAGATATTTTGTCAAACATATTGCATGCATACAAAATACTCATGGAATAGAAGAGACAACATAGGCATTTTATTATGGATGGAAGCCCAATTACAACAACAATACAAAACTTCTACTGGCTGCTATGGGAGCTGCAACAACACACAATAAGCAAATGTAACTTGGAAATGATGCCACAGTCTCTCCTACTGGTTGAACCTTCTGCAGAAACCCTCTATCAAGGTGGATCGCCTCGTCTAATTGTCTCACGACACTCCCAACCTCACGAATTTGTCAAGACAGAGGCTCGACCTTCCTCAAAATGTCTCAGCAGCTTCTTGAACCCCTCGGCTTGCACATAAATGGAGACGACTCCCTTAGATGCACTCGCGACCTCCCTGGATACCCACTAGACCTCACGACCTTCTCCAGAAATCCCCACTAACTTCACAGTTTTGCTGATGAGTGGATCGGGCCCTTTGAACAAACCCAACAACCTCCACAAATGGGCATGCGACCCTCTACTCTCACCCCACAGTCTCCCTTACCCTCATGATCATACAATAGGGAGGGAATCATCCCTTAACTCCCTTTGACTTCCTTTCTTTATTGACTATAGCCTACGAGAGTCGTATAGGCTACTAAGTCATCCTCCATCGCAATCAAGTGGAAGGGGACATCGCACTCATATTTCCTTAGCACCTTCATTTTTCAAGAGGATGCTCAGACTTCTAGCGCCGATGAGGACTTTCAAAGGCACTGAAGCCCAAAATTTTTTGAAGACAAAGAATGGAGGATTGGAACTTCTTCGAGAATATCTCGAAGACCCAACAATTATTCCAGAGGACCTTTCAAGCATTCAGGTTAGTTCATTAAAAAATCCTATTGAGAAATGGCGTGGTTATTTGCTAGAGTAGTCAGACAAGAATCCATGAGCCTAGGAACCACAATCATTGTTCCCAGGCTCGCTCTGTATATCTTGTACTTTTCAATTCATGAAAAACCAATATTTGATTGGGCAAAGATCATCTCCAGTGGGCAAAGATTATCTCCAGTGAATTATCTTTCCAGTTGGAAAATTATAGAAAGAACAAATTTTCGCCATACATACTGACATGTCTTCAAAGGATTGCCTTTGGCAAAGCAAGTCAATTGTAAACTCGACCTTGTTCAGATGTGGTATCAGGCTCTATGGAAACATATGGCTACATACCATTTCTATGAAGTAAATAATGCATCCATTTCTCCTTTCAAAAAACTTATTTACGGACCAAACACATCTAGATTATCTCTAGAAGCAACATCCTTCTTAGATAAGAGAGGAAGCTTTGAAGCAATGCAAAATTTCAGTGTTATCAGACTTTATTGCTCTCATGAGAAACCCTCATATTTACCATATTATGTTTCAGACAAGATATTTGTTAATGAAGTATGCAAACAATATAAATTTTGGGCACATTTCTTTAACAAAAAGAGGAAAAGACATTTCATTCCTTTGCCATGGAAAATTGGGGAGATAGTGGTGAAAAACATTACACATATCAATGAAATCTCATATTAGTTTGACTAGTTCAATCTAAAGAAAGCAAATGAAATCAAGGGTTTCAACCCTAGACAATTATTTATGAAACACATGACATCTGTCGGGTATAGTGTATCATTTTCTAATATGTTCTTGTTTGGAGAAGAAGAGGGTGATAGCCAAAACCCCCAAATGCTACCAGATGAGAAAAGGGAGGATGATATCAAAACAATTATCAACACAACCGACCAACATAGATAGCAAGGAAGAGTCGTGAATGAGAGGAGTTCACGGTGTCCTAATATTTCTCAAAAAAACATCCTACCTAAAGGAAGACCCTAGTCTGCAATTCAAGAGGAAAGGAAATCATTGATGGATAATTTTGATGATGGATGTGAAGAAAACCCTCCTAAAGGAAATCTGGAAAGACCTCATAAACTCTAAGTCACCAGCAAAAAGAAAAGAGGAACAAATAAGGAAGGAAAGTGAGAACGTACATGAAGAGGAAATCATTCTAGAAGACATGGAGCTTGATGTGAATGTTGAAGTCATTGAACTTCTAGATGAATAACAACGAATATAGGAGATCAAAGAAATTGCAACAAAATTGGCCACCCAAGAGCCAATCATGTTTGAAGAGGAATCCCTGACTTTGCACAATGCCATGTTTGACAAAAATTCAAGAAAATCGGTTATTGAGAGAATCAATTGCAAAATTAAGAAAGTTCAAGGAAAATTTAACTCAGAATTTAACTTTAATGGAGTTCCACCCTCCAAAATTGTACAAATTCATGAAGCTACATGAGAAGCCTTAAAAATGCCGGTTGGAGATATGTAGAACGAAAATGCCATTCTAAAGGACAAAATTAAAGAATTAGAAAGTGCTTTAGTGTCCCCACCTCTATTTGTCAGTCCAATTGCCACAATACAACCTTGGAAAAGTCTTGAGGGAAGACTGAAATCCAACACCAGACTCAAGGGAACATCAAGTCTACTTGCTGCCATTAGGAGGTACATCGGAGAAAATATCCAAAAGAGAATGTCTCTTATTCTCGAGACATGGGAATCGACAACAAGTTTTGTTTCCTTGGGATGAATAATGACAAATTTCAGACAATACCTTTAGGCTGATCTTGAAAATGACGAAGAATTTTATAAAGGTGTTGTTTCCACCTTTGTTGCAAAAGTTTCAAGTGTTAGTGAATTCCGAAGAAAAGAAGAGAACTTGCCTTTTGAAGTTTGAATAAAACAACTTAAGGCATGTTGGTTAGAAAGAATCAAGAGTTTAAGGGATATGTTGGCTGAGTGTGATATTTTAAGTGTTAAAAGAGGAGAATTGTATTTAAAATTAATTGAGTTGGACTTAATTGGATCAACTAGAGATGTGGAGGACCCACATCTAGTATTGAATTCCATACTTATGTCAAAAGAACAATTTGAAGTAAAGTTGGACTCATTGAAGACTGCATCAGCGGAGAAGTTTAACAACTTGACCGAGTATTCAAAAATAGAAGTGGAAAGTTGGTTGGTTAGTTATGTAAATAGAAATGAAGACATTGAAAACACCCTTCACCAACTTTCGATGGACTTCAAAGATTTGGAAAATTTGTTATTTGATATTAAAGTAAGGCAAGAAATAACCGTGGCACCAATGAGAGAATACATAGAGAATTGGTTAAAGAAAGCCTGAACCAAAATAATCGAATCAGATCAAGAAGAAGCAATTGTAACCGGTGAAGCAGTTCCAATGAAGGAGAATATCAAAGAGACATCAACAAGCAGATAACAAGAGAGAGATTCCATCATAGTAAGCAAAGTGGTCACTTTTCATAATTTCCTATTCTTCATACTTCTCGTTCATAAATCAGCCAGTTGTGTCTTTTCATCTTGTGAGAACCCATAACTGATATCTGATCGTCTCTTTTTTTTTCTTCTTTCAGGTCCAGTCTAGATCTACTTTCTTTTATGGTCCATGGGAGCCCCATCCTAGTCCATTTAGACGAACACAATCTTTTATTTATACTTTATTGTAAAACAAACTATTATTTTTGAACTCCCCAGAGAATTTTTTCGGGGTGCAACTTTAATGACTTTAGATTTCGAGTTTTTGAGTTTGAGATGTTTGAAGTGTACCTATCATATTCTCTTCAATTTTAAATGACATACTCTTTTAAAATTCTCTGTATTGTCGACTCATACCTTTCTGTCTTATGAATGTGATCAAATCTTATTATGTTGTGATGGATGTGAGGAATTTGTTATTTTCATATTATGGTTTCCTTATCTTTGTATAGTATTGTGTAGATATTATATTTGAGTTTGTAAAAGATTCTTGGTCCTTCTTGTTGATGTTTTGATAGCTGCAAGAGGTATTTTCCTCCTAGACAACCTTTCTTAGATGAAGAGAAGATTTCAGAAGACAAAAAAAGACTATTGAATGAAGAACACCCCAGAAGAGAAGTTGGCCCACCAAAGAAAAATAAAGTAAAGTTGGAACCTCCAAGAAGAGAAGTCGGCCCACATAGAAAAGATAAAGGGGAAATAGAATTTCCCAAAGAAGAAGTTGGCCCACCTAAATGACAGGAAGACTATAAATAAGGAGACGTCTTGCTCATTTGGTTTCACTCATCCATTCATCACTCACTCAAGGAGAAGGCGCTAGTCTGAGGCAAGGAAGGAAGACACATCATTGCACTTTGGAGATTCTTGGTGGTGGTTTTCTCTTGTGCGCTCCCCCTCTAAAGAGGTGCCCTACTTCTGTACAGTGCTGCTATTGCAACTGCCTGGTTTGTCTTGTGTGCTAGCCTTGTGCTAGGGTTCTTCATTGTTTGTTTTCTCTTATGAGCTGGTTCATGGTTGGATTATTTGGATGGAATCTATCTAAGAAAGGTTGGCTGGGTTTTTCCCCCATTTGGGGTTTTCCCAGGATAAACTCTTGTGCTCTCTTGTTCTTGTTATGCTGCTTATGTTTCAGTACAGGGTATAACTGTTAAAGTATAAAGAAGATCTACGAACATTGGTAACTCTACTGCTTTGAAAAAATTAAGAAAATCTAACATGGTTTTAGAGCTAGTTATATTCAGAATAGTTTAACCACTGGAAGGAAGATCGTTTGTAGCAACACCTTGCCACAGTACTTTACCGTTGCATAGTTATATTTTGTCAAGCTCATTGAGCACTAGTTCCAAGGCATTGGGACTAATTTCACCATAGAGCAGTTCGTCCTACCCTAGCGCACCCTCTGCAACACTCTGTTTGCAGTTTGGTGAAGTCCAAAAATTTGAAATTTCTCAGGATCTACAAGGTTTCTCTTGGCAACTGATTACAGTCACGAGTTGAATGGGTGGATGGAGCAGATACGTTTAGATCTTGGAAGCATAGGGTTCTCCTCTTTCTAGACAAGAATGAGTTATTGGATCATGTCAATTAGGTGCTTCGAGAACTAGAAGAAGAAGATGCCAAAACAAAGTTCAGGAATAATGACGTCAAGGCCAAGAGGATCTTGGTAGATTCAATCAAAGATTACTTGATACCCAATGTATGAGGCAGAGAACACCAAAGAAATATTTTGATGCCTAACTAGACTTTGTAAGCAGAACACCAGCAGCTTACTCTAAGGCATCAAATCATAAACGTGACGATGAACAAATTAGAAACAATCTCCAACTATTTCATGAGAATATCACAGATCAAGGATGAGTTAGCAGCTATTAGAGACTCAGTGGACTATGCTGAACTTGTGAGTACTACATTCAATGGATTCCCTTCCTCTTAGGATCCATTCGTTCAAGGGATTTACGCGAGAAGCAAATTGCACAAATTTGACAAGTGATGGTCAGATTGCACTCAAGAAGAGAATCCAGGACTAATATCAATGGTCAGATTGCACTCAAGAAGAATCCAGACTAATATCCAAGTCTTAGAAGGAAAATGACGACAAAAATCAAGCTCTTGCTGCTCATGTGAAGAAAAGGAAAGAAAGGGGAGAAGTCAGTCCGAAGAAAACTAAAAGACCACGTTATAAGAAGGATGCGTCAAAAGTCAGATGCTACAACTGCAAGAAGATGGGACATTATGCTGCTCAATGCCCTGATAGAAATGAAAAAGGAAAGAGGAAACATCATGCACATGCAACAGATACAAAAGTTCCCACATCCCAGAAGAAGACAAACGATGAAGAATTTGTATTTGTTTCAGCGCTCATAAGCACTATCACACAAGGAAGTGATACTTGGCTCGTAGATAGTGGTGCTTCCAAGCACATGACCGGATTCGGAAGTTCTGTTGCAAACTTAACATTAAAGAGCTCATCTCTTCAAGTGGAGCTTGGGGATGATTCTAGACACATAGTCAAAGGAATTGGAGAAGCCTCTTTTCAACTTGACTTAGGTAACCCTATTTCAATTAAAGATGCTTTGTTTGTACAAGGCTTGAAGAAGTATCTTCTTTCTAGTTCTGCTCTAGAAGATAAAGGTTTCTGGGTAGCTTTTGTGGATGGCCAAGTTCTTCTATGGCCCAAGAATTCTAGCATAGATAAAGCTACCATAATTGGTGTCCGAGAGGGAGGATTGTATAAATTGAAGGGACACTAAGAACAAGCCCTTGTACAGAACAACGTTAGCTCCAGTGAGCTATGGCACCGAAGACTTGCTCATATAAATTATAGAGCACTACTAGTATTGAGCAAGATGGTTATAGGTCTACCGGACATTCAGGTAGAACATGATGGAGTATGCAAAGATTGCGCACTTGGCAAGAATATCAAAGGAAGCTTTACTAGCAGTGATAACAGGTCCAAGGGGATCTTGGACATCATACACTCCGATGTATACAGACAGATGACGGTGCCATCCTTAGGCAACATTGTATACTATGTCTTATTCATGGATGACTACTCACGAAAGACATGGATCTACTTCTTGAAAGCAGAAGATGAAGTCTTCAACAAGTTTCAAGAATTCAAGGCTTTAGTTGAGAATCTCTCTGGAAGGAAGATCAAAATCCTGAGATCTGATAATGGAGGTGAGTACACCTCAAATGAGTTCAAAGACTTTTGCAGAGAAGTAGGAATTAAGAGGGAGATGACAACTCCTTACAACCCCCAGCAGAATGGGGTTGCAGACAGAAATAATAGTTTGTAGAACCAGCTAAAGCAATGATCCGTGACCAAAGCTTACCCATGCACTTATGGGAAGAAGCATCCAGTACAACTGTGTATGTCCAGAATAGAAGTCCTCACAAGTTATTGGGGAACAAGACACCTAAAGAGGTGTTCACTGGAAAGAAACCAGAAGTCAGTCACTTGAGGATATTTGGTTGTCCAGTGTACATACATGTTCCAAAAGAAAAGAGAGCGAAGTTGGAGCCTTTAGGAAAGAAAGGCACCTTTGTTGGATACAGTGAGACTTCGAAGGCTTATAGAATATACATTCCTAGACAGAGACAGATTGAGATCAGCTGAGATATGACATTTGATGAAGATGAAGCCTTCAAAAGATCTAGGGAGTCTCACATGGATGAGGATCGAGAGGAGGAGGAAGCTTCAAGGGATGCACTCATGGTTGACTCTACTCCAGAGAAACCCATTTCAGAAGTTCAGAAAGAGATGGGAGAGTCAGAGAGACTGGTAGATCCACCCAGAGAAGTTGCATTCACCAGGAAGAGACCACCATGGCTCCAGAACAATTTGCAGGAAGTTGAAGGACATGTAGCTCCTAAAGGCTCTTTTAGAGAGAGCAAGAGACCACACAAGTTTTCTAGCTTTGTGGCGCTTATGAGTAAACTTATTGATTCAAAACTTTCCACCTTTGAAGAAGCTGCTAAGCAACAAGTATGGAAGGATGCCATGATGGAGGAGTACCAGTCCATCATGAAAAATGATGTGTGGGAAGTGGTTCCTAGACCAGAAGGGAAGTTAGTAGTGACTTCCAAGTGGATCTACAAGATCAAGCATGTGGCATACGAGAACATAGAGAAGTACAAAGCGAGATTTGTGGCTAGAGAGTTCTCCCAGAAAGAGGGAGAAGACTATGATGAGATGTTTGCTCCAGTAGAAAAGTACACTTCCATCAGATCGATTATTGTGATTGCTTCCGCGATGGGATGAAAATTACATTTGATGGATGTCAAGACTGCTTTCTTGAATGGTGTTATTGAGGAAGAAGTGTACATAGAGCAACCACAAGGATTTGTGATCAATGGGAAGGAGTCCCATGTGTGCAAACTGAAGAGGGATTTGTACGGACTAAAGCAGGCACCCATGGCATGGTATGCCAGGATAGACAACTATCTGATGAGCTTGGGGTTTACCAAGAGTGATGTAGACCCGAACCTTTACTACAAGGTTGAAGATGGTTTCTCGTTGATCTTGGTCCTATATGTGGACGACCTGTTTCTAATAGGAGATGAAAAGCTCATAGTTGGGTGCAAGAGGGAGCTCACTTCAGAGTTCAAGATGAAGGATCTAGGTCTGATGCATTATTTCTTGTGATTGGAGGTGTGGCAGAGGCCAGATGAGATTTTCCTTGGCCAAGGAAAATGTACTGTTGAGATCCTGCAAAGATTCGGGATGATGGACTGCAAGTCCATGGCCACACCTATGATGACGAATCTGAAGCTCTTGAGTGATTCATCTTCAGATTTGGTGGATCCCACGATGTACAGAAAATTGATCGGATCCTTGATCTACCTAGTTTACACCAGGCCGGACATATGTTTTGCAGTGAACACCTTGAGTCACTACATGGTTGAGCCTAGACATGTACATTGGATAGCAACAAAACATGTGTTGAGGTACCTATATGGTACAGTTGGATATGGATTGAGATATGTCTTGGATGGAGATGTGAAGCTGCAAGGTTATACAGACTCTGACTGGGAAGGGAGTGTAGTGGACCGGAAAAGCACATTCAGATGTTGCTTCAGTTTGGGATCATGCATGATCTCAGGGTTAAGCAGGAAGCAGACGTCAGTGACACTCATTACATTAGAGGCAAAGTATATTGTAGCAAGTGTTGCAAGCCGTGAAGCATTGTGGCTTCGGAAGTTGCTTGCATGGTTATTTGATCTAGAGTTGGAGCCAATTTTGATATATTGTGATAATCAAAGTTGCATGAAGCTTTTAGAGAATCCTGTCTTTCATGACAAGTCAAAGCATATAGAGATCAAATACCACTACATCTGAGACATGGTGTAGAGAGGAGCTGTGGAGCTCCAGTACATATCCACAGATGAACAGATAACGAACATTTTCACTAAGCCTCCATTTAGAGTGAAGTATGAGTACTTCAGAGACAAGCTTGGCGTTATGAAGAATGTCGACCTCATTGAGAGGGAGGTGTAGTGTTTCTCCTCCAGCCGGCTAACCCCTTTGGCCAAGGCTTTCCTAGATTAGTCATGTGAGGTGACTGAGGGAGTAATGCACAACCGGGTACAAGTCTTGCCTACGCCATGTGAGGTGGTTAGGTGTGAATAAGACTTGTAGGATGGTCGTGGACTATGGCTTAGCCTTAGGGCTATGGTC
>SNQJ01S0013074.1:272525-283959 GCA_010110895.2 Picea sitchensis | reverse complement strand
CTCTTGGCATTGTATTGGCTATCTATATTAAGGAAGTTTTGCTGGGTTTTCTGCCCCATGAGGGTTTCCCAGGATAAATGATGTGTCTCTTGTGATTGTCTATTTCTCAATGATTCTATCTTATGCTATTGTTATCTATTGAAACGCAAAGAACTATAGTAATGGCTTAAACATTAACATTAACCACTTCCGAGACTCATTTCCAAGCTATCTTCGACCTAGTATCTTGACCTATAGGGGAATCACTTTCATCGTCTCACTTTTCGTCTCATTTCCCCCTAAGGTCACCCGAGACTCCGCCCTTGTGTTGGATTCTTCCATCACAAAAGCGAGGGGAAGGTTTATGTAATGTTCCTAACTTGGCTAGTTTGGGAAACTCTCCTAATGTGTGTGCATGATTAATTGTTTACAACATATATTGAGTATACAGATGGTAAATGAGACAAAAGACTATAAATCTTGTATTATGATATCTCCGGAGTACAATGCCGAATGCGGCTGACAAGAAAATAAATCACTTGGCTAGATCAATGACAAAAGGATCTTACCCGGAATACAATAAGAAAACTAAAATGATAATACCCGATGATAGATGACACTACGGGATGAATGGATGATTTGCAAGCTATGGCAGCTCACGCGGTAACTGTTGAAAGTCCAGAAAGTTTGTCCTGGTGGCTAGATATCTCGGATTGGTCTGGAAACTGTCCCAAACAATGCGCCCTATTGTCCCTCTCAGTTCTGTTGACTGATCAGCCCCTCTGCTGGTGTGTCTGGACCCGGATGAATCCCCCTAGGGAATGCACCTCTCTACTACCGGAAAATTGCGCCCTAGTGATTCCACTGTCGGAATCCGCTGAGATGTGTTTCAAATTGATCGCCCTGGCCTACTATGAAATGGGTCGGAAGGGTTTCCCTGGATCTGATTTGATGATCGCTCAGTAACGTCGAATGTGTCCTCCCCAAGTGTCGCACTCCCAATGTCTGGAAAATGCGTCCTGGATGATTCCCCCGTTGAAATCTGACGAGAAACCAGGAAAAATATGCGTATGGCCTGCCTCTCAAATGGTTCGGAGGGGAATTTTTGAACTCTCCCTGAATGGGACAAGTTGTTCCACTAAACCTCCTCAGAAGTTGCGCCCTCTCCCTGAACAAGTGCGCCCCTGTTGTTGAACCCCGTAGAATTGCTATTGAAGATTGATGGAAGACCTGTGCGATCTCCTTAGTGACTAGGGTGTGTTTGTCAACACCGAAATCAACCACTGGTGTATTCCTCCTGGAATCCATTAAGCTAAAATATGCATAATGATGAATTAGGTCGTTGTACATTCTCTTATAGCTGCCCGAAACCCTAATTTGCTGTTGACTTCTAATTTTAGCTCATCTGTTCTATTTTTAGCTCAAGTTGTCTTAAAAGCGCTTTTAGCCAGTTTTAGCTCAATGTCACTTTCCAATTATAACACCTTTGATTGGGATGACCTCTAGTAACCCTGTTTACCCCTTTCTGGCCCTGGGTATAGTCTAACGAGGCTATTTAGACCATTAAGGTCCTCTCTAGAGCTCCTATTTGGAAAGGGACATTACAATCCTCCCTTCCTAAAATTGCTTGTCCTCAAGCAATACCAATCCAGGGTGCTGCAACACCTGCTCGCTCTCCCAAGTACATCCTCCACGGGAAGCCCTTTCCATCTGATCAAACACTCTCYGATGACCCTACTCCTGAGTTTCCTCTCTCAGAACTCCAATACCTCCTCCGAAGCCAACTCCAACTGTCCCTCCTCGTCCAATGGGGTAAACTCCTCTGATGTGCTGATGAACTGTCCCACTGCCTTCTTGAGGCAAGATACGTGGAACACATTATGAATCTTGCTCCCCTCTGGATGCTGTATCTCATAGGCAACCTCGCCTACTTGACGTATGATCCTGTAAGGTCCATAAAATATGGGCTTGAGCTTCTCGGCCCCACTCTTCTTCAGAGATGACTGTTTGTAAGGTTGGAGTCTCAAGAAAACCAAATCACCAACCTCAAAGTTGCGCTCCATCCTGTGCCTGTCCGCACTCATCTTCTGCCGATTCTGTGCTATCTGCAGGTTCTCTTTTAGCAATTTGAGATTCTCCTGACTCTCTGCGATCCAATCTTTGGCCTTGGGAGCTCTGCTCTCCCCAAAAACCAAGTCTATCAAAGTGGGAGCATCATACCCGTATAATGCTCGGAAGGGTGTCATACCAATGGACATGTGGAAAGTGGTGTTGTAACAAAGCTCTCCTAAATGTAGCCACCTAACCCATGTTTTCTGTTGTGCACCCACATAGTTCCTCAAATACCCTTCAACCCACTTGTTGACGATCTCTGTCTGACCATCTGTCTGAGGGTGATAGCTGGTGTTGGGTGTCAACTCGGTCCCCACCAATCTAAACAACTCCCTCCATAATGTCCCAATAAATCGACTGTTCATGTCGCTGATGATGTTCCTCAACAACCCATGAAGTCTGAAGACCTCTCTGAAGAATAACTCGGCTACATGTATTGCACTGTACTCTGTCGGTATGGCATAGAAGTGAGCAAACTTGGTCAATTTGTCGACCACTACATAGATGCAGTCCTTACCCTAGACCTTGTGTAGGCCTGTGATGAAGTCCGTCGTGATGCTCTCCCATTTCTTCTCTGGAATGGGAAGTGGTTGAAGTAGCCCTGCTGGAAGTGTATGCTTTGACTTGTTCTACAGGCAAGTCACACACTCACGGATGTATCGCATAACGTCCTATTTGAGGCCCTTCCATGAGAACCTCTCTCCGATCTGCCTGTAGGTTTTGAAAAACCCATGATGGCCTGCTAGTGGTGAATCATGAACTGCTGCGAGGATCTTCTTCTTGAGCCCTGAATCTGGTACCATGTAAACTCTGTCCTTGTAGAATATGACATCGTCAATGACCCTGTACCTGTCATCCTGAATTTGTCCATCCATAATCTCGCAAGTGAACTGGTTCTTGGAATATTCCACTAACAAGTGGGATTTCGAATTCGTTGAAATCTCCATCAAAGAACATGCCGCAGGTCTTCTAGATAGCGCATCGGCCATAATGTTCTTCTTCCCCTTCACATACTCTATGTCGAAGTCGAATGCCTATACCTTCATCACCCATTTCTGTTGGTGCTCACCAAGGTCCTTCTGCTCAAGGAAATACTTCAAGCTGTTGTGATCTGTTTTGACCATGAATTTGCTGCCCACCAAATATTGTCTGAATTTGGTCAAGGCATGCATGATTGCCAACATCTCCTTGTCATAGATGGCGTACAACATCTCGGGCTGACTGAGCTTCCTGCTCTCAAATACAATGGGGTGTCCTCTTTGCATCAAAACTGCTCCGATGCCCTCGTTAGATGGATCACACTCTAATACAAATGGTAGAGTGAAGTCTGGTAATGCTAACACTGGGCATGTGCCCATGACTTCCTTCATGTGATCAAAGGCTTTCTGTGACTCATCGGTCCAAACAAAAGCCCCATGCTTGGTGAGATCTATCATTGGTGCTCCTAGCTGAGAAAAACCCCTGACAAACCGCCGGTAATAGTTGCATAACCCGAAGAAGCTCCTAAACTCTGTCACATTCCTGGGCGTTGACCAATCTAGTATGGCCTTGATCTTCTCTTGGTGTACCTGTACCCCATGTGCACTGATGATGTGGCCCAAGTAAAGTAGCTCTATCATACCGAACTCACACTTCGACTCTTTGGCGTATAGTGACTGCACGTCCATGATGCTCAATACGTCATCCAAGTGCCTCATATGCTCCTGCCATGTCTTGTTGTAGACCAAGATATCGTCGAAGAAAACCAAGACTAATTTCCTCAACTGATCCCTGAATATGTGGTTCATGCAAGACTGAAATGTAGCTGGTGCGTTAGTTAGCCCAGAGGGCATAACCAAAAACTTGAAATGTCCAAAGTTACACCGAAATGCTGTCTTCTCTATGTCCTGCTCTTGGATGCTGATCTGATGATACCCAGAGCGTAGAGCAATCTTCGAGAAGAAAACTGCCCCATGCAGTTCATCCATCAACTCGTTAATGCGAGGGATAAGATACCGGTTCTTGATGGTTTTCTTGTTCAAAGCCCGATAATCAATGCACATCCTCATGGTACCATCCTTCTTCAGAACTAAGACAACTGAAGAAGCGAATGGACTGCTGCTAGGTCTAATGTGTCCCGTCGCTACCAATTCCTTAATTGCTTTTTCTATCTCATCCTTGAACCTCCTAGGATGACGATAGGGTGGGGTGATCATAGGTTTGGCCCCCTCCTCCAACTCAATGGTGTGCTCAAACCCCCTGTCAGGTGGTCTCCCTAGTGGAATCGACCCAAAAACCTGCTGATGTCGTCCCAACAAGTTCCTGATCTCTGAATGATACTGCTGTCGACCCTCTGAATCCTTCCGTGTAGTGATCAAGCACTCTGCGACATATGATACCTCCCCATGTCTGAATATCCTCTCCATCCTCTTGGCCAAAACTGTCCTGGGTGCTCTTGTTGAGATGCCTCTCAGAACAACCCTCATCCCGTCACTCTCTCTGAACCCCATCTCCAAGGTTTGGTAATTGGTGGTGATTTTGCCCAAGGTGATCATCCACTGGACTCCCAGTACCACATCTGTGTCAGATAGGTCAACCACATAAAACATGTCTCTCACTGTGTAGTTGCCTAAATTTATCTCCAAGTCCAGAACTCTGTCTAGACACTCCACTGTATGGCCATCTGCTACTGCAACATCAAACCCCTCAAACTCCTCTGTTTGAAGTGCTCTTCTCGATACCAATGAAGCATCAATGAAGTTGTGGGTGGCCCACCATCTATTAGGGCGATTGCCCGTTGTCCCTGAATAGTCCCTCTGATCTGGAGGGTATCATACATGGGAACACCAAAAAGTGTCGCTATGACTCCTTCCTTTGCTGGTTTTCGTCTGTTAGCCTGCTCAGGAGGCTGTGGAACTACTGGTGGGTGGGCCCCTGTCGGTGTTGGTGGTCTACGGGGAAGCTGCTCCTCTGCCTGTGCTGACTCCTCCTTTGAGCTGGTGGATCCACTGTCATGCTCCACCTCCTCACTATCCACACTGTGTGCTGCCATCTCGATATAATGAATCTCTCCCTTGCCCATGCACCTGTGGCCTGGGACCCAAGGGTCTCTGCTCTTGAAGCAAAGCTTCTTCCTCATAAGCTCTGGCCTCGTCTCATCATCCAACTTCTCCTTGCCCTTCCATTCTCTCTGGAATGGCTTCCTGTCTTGGTCCTTCTGTGGTACAAAGGGTTTGGAAAAGGGTTTAGTCTTTGGCACTGAGTTTGCCAAATCTTGAGTGCGTAAGATGGCATCCTACAATGTGTGAGGCCTGTATGCCTTCACCGATCCTCTCAAGGGCTTTGTGAGTCCCTCTGTGAATAACATGATCAACCCGGGCTTTGATATATCTGTCACTGCCACTGCCACTGCTACCCGCTTTGAGTCTCATTTACCATATGTATACTCAATATATGTTGTAAACAATTAATCATGCACACACATTAGCAGAGTTTCCTAGACTAGCTAAATCAGGAACATTACAGTGGTACCAGAGCTTCAGTCCTGCCAGCTTGTGAGTAAAGACGATGTGTGCAACAAAGGACCTAGGGGGCCGTGAGCACATAGGTGACGAATATATCTGTCGCTGCCACTTTTAGTTCAATGTCACTTTCCGATTATAACACCTTTGACTGGGATGACATCTAGTAACCCTGTTTACCCCTTTCTAGCCCTAGCGATAGTCTAACGGGGCTGTTTAGACCATTAAGCCTTCTCTCTGGAGCTCCTATTTGGAAAGGGACATTACAATTTATTTGAGGTGATAGTGGGTAAATTCTCCCACCGTTGTCGCCATCTTGTGGATTGGGTCAGGGTTTGCCCAACCTACAGTTTGTGCGATAAGACGACGAAGTGATCATCTAAAGTATGATGACCATGCTTGAAGAGCTTTTCTTGGAACCCTTGATCGTCAGCTGTTTTGCTCGTATTCATTGTCCAAATTGCCTCCCAGATGTCTTAGTATGAGAACAAGTTGCAAGATTGGGGGGGAGAAGTAACCTAAATTGGGGGCTTTCGAGGGACATCATAGAGAGAGGTGTGGGAGAACATGGATCTTGGATCTAGATTAGGTGGGAGAGGGGAGTGGTGGGGCAAGATGGAGCACCAAATTTTTTTGGGAGAATGGATGGGGGAAGTGCTCAATTCACTTCTCCTTTGTGAGATGAAGATGTGTTTCTTATGGCAGAGGAGGCAACTTTAGGAAACTTTAAGGCCGAGATACGAGTAATGGTCATGAGAAAAGGCATGCCAAAGTTGGCTATGGAGTGCCTTGCACTCTGCATCATACCATTGATTCATGGTGAAGGAGTTGGGTTTTGGAGAAAGGGAGATGGAACGGGTAACATGGGGATATGACTTGAGGGTTGCTTCCCAAATTATGGATGAGAGGCAAGGGTATTTGGTGGAGGCAGATTCAAGGGATGAGAATAGGGATTTAGGGGGAAGCATTTGGTGGAGGTGAGATGAGAAGGTATTAGGGTCCCCCTAGTCAAAGAGGATAAAGGTTCGAGGGTGGCCTGGGGGTGGTGGGGTTCAGGTCGACTCAGAGGGAGATAGTAAGAAGGGCATGGTCGGTTAGGGGGATGGGGGTTATTGAGAAATGGTGAATAAAGGGAAGCAATTTTTGGCTAGACTTGACATAATCCACTACACTAGCACCCCCACCATGAGGGAGGCATGTGAAGGAGTAGGAGTCTGCGAAGTAAGAGAGGCCATTTAGGATCAACAACTTATGAGATTCTCCAAGCCTTAGAAGGTGCTTTCCATACGCTGTAATAGGCCCCAAGGCATCTTCAAATGTCTAGAGAAGTCCCTTTGAATATGGATCTATCTCCTCAATACAAAATGCATCCTTAAAGCAATCATGAAGAGGAATTTGAAGATCTCTGGTGCGGACATTAAAGTCACCCAAGAGGATGACCTCCCCAACCGATGAGTATTGAATGATGTCGTCATACAAATCCAAGTAGGGATCCCCAGTTGAATCACTGTGAATAGAAAATTGAGATGGCATTGGGGGGAAGTAGCATACTGCAATGTAGATGTTTCTAGGGAGAAGAGCTAAGCTATTGATTCGAATCCACATGAGCCTGACAAACTTGTCCGAAGCTACCATAGAGACGCTGCCTCGAAGAGTGTCCTTGATTAAACAAACTACCCCACCTAAACCTTTGACATTGCTTGAGCACTTGGTCTCCTGATTGCAAACCAAAATACATTCTTCCACATCAATGCGAGGACTATAAACAACAAAATCCAAAAATCGAAGAGAGGAAAATAAATGTTGCAATTGTGGTGAGGGATGGATTCTAAGTCACATAGGCAAAACATAAAAATTATATTATTGTAGGATGGAAAATATAAAGGAACTAGAAGTTTTTGATTATGAAAAAGAAGATATGAAAGAATCTTATGATACGAAGCTAGAATCCAAAGATGGTGAAGCCATGTTCAAAATATCTTTAACAACAACAATGTGCATCCAACAATCTAGAAATAAAGAAAGATTGTTCAAAAAGAAGTTATAGTGAAGACAAGATCATAGGAACAACCTACAATGAAATATGCACCACCTCATCTAATAAGGGACTCCTGGTAATGAACAATAGTTCTTTTATGGAATATCCAACATAAGAAGGATAGTGTTGAACTCCTTATAGGATAAATAATGAATAATTGATCATTGAAATAATTTGATAGATTGATTTTACAATGAACCTCATGATGGTATACTTATATGCATTGACTAGTCATGAAGGTGAACAATTGTGTCCCTTAATTAAGTTATGTCCTTTACTTGTTACTATTATTATTATATTTTCTATTCATTACATTACCTCCCCCTTCAAGAAGCTTTATCCTCGAAGCATTTTATGGAAAAAGATAAGTCTTTGTTCTATCCTATAATGCCTTCTCATGATTCTCCATTCTTGAAGTTGTGAGGGTTGAAGACAGTAGATGATATGAGTGATAAAGCACCGAGTAGAATTGTTGAATTGTGAAAGGCTCAGATCATCGTAATTCGATTTTTTGTGGAGCTGTGTGGCGACGACTTTTGTGATTTAGGTGATGATAAGGTTCCACAATTGAGCTTCCTTTTGATGTACTAGGATTGTCATGTAGTTTTTCATAATGATGTTGACCTTGTTTTGTTTGTTGAATAATACAATGATTATTATAATTAGGATGACAATAAGGTATCCTTATGTCTTGTTTCTGGAGCATTCCTCTTTTGGTGATTTATTGGTTGATAACATTTCAATATAAATATTTTTTTGATTTTTGATGTCAATTGGTTTTGTATTGGTTGCTTTCTCTAGGGTTTGAATTTTTATATCCAACGACTCTTGTATTTTTATTGGATCGGTCATTATATTTTTATTAATCAATGCTTCCTTGTTGGTAACTTGGTCCAGTTTTTCCTATTGCAATTCCTTATCATTTCTTAATTTCATAATTTGTGTAAGTAAGCTTTGATTATGATTATGTAGGCCATAATTTCTTCATTATTTTCTAATGATTTTTTGTCAAGTTTCTTTTCTAAATCTTGATTCACCTGTTGGATTTTTTGATTGTATTGCTTCTCATCTTTTAACTCCTTGATTTGTGAAAGAAATATTTGATTAAGCTTCTTTAGGGGGTAATTTTCTTCATTTTTCTCTAATAAGACTTGATTCAAATTTCTTAACTTTTCCACTAATTCTTTGTGATTTTGTTGTTGACTATGATTTGAATTTGCTGAGTGAGAAAGATGCTCTAAACAAATGTCTTTCAACATTATTTACATGGTTAGGTGGTTGAATGCTATGTATTTTTTATGCACATTCGTGGTAAAAGTACTGAGATATTTCAACCAAGAGTCCCCTGCAATTACATCAACTTCATTGCTATGCAAGACATCGAATTTGCATTTTTGGGAGTATTCGTTGATGTTCAATTCTAAATTATTAATTTTGTCGTTATGCTTTTGTCCATGAGTTTTTTTATCTTCCTGTTTTCCTAAATTGTAATTTATTCTCCAACTCAATATCAATATAATTTTCTTCAAAAGTGTGGTTTATGGCAATGCTCACATGCTCATTTTGGATCCTCCCTAAGAGATGCATGCCACTGTTTGGTCTCGTAATATACTTGCAAGTGAATTGAACCTCTGTTTCCATTTCAACTTGATGGGAATTACAACTTACCACTTAAAATGACATTCTTTCACTTCTCAGTTGAGTTTTGTGTCTTCCTTTGATGATATGAATTTTTTTTCTTTGATAATACTATCTCTTTTAGACTCTCTCTCTTACAATATAATGAACCAAATGCATATCTTTTTCTTAACTTTGACTTTTGAAAGTTATCCTTTAGTGAGCTTCGAATGATATCCTTACCTTTTGAAATGTGTATCGGCTACTTAAAATAATTTTTAGAGGTGAACCTTGGAATAGGTCAATACTTGAACTTTAATTAAAAAATAGTTTAATTTTTTTTATAATCCCTTAAACAACTTCCACTCTATGATATTGCCTTTTGATCACATAATGCATTAACTACCAATTTAATTTCGTTACGAGAGCCACTTATGTTATCACATGGCACGCCTTTCATAATACTAGTTACTTATGTTTTGAATAATGAAGACGGTAGTTTGATTAGATGCTTGTGATGAAAACCCCCAAGTTTGATACTCTCCTTGATTGATAATAGCTAACAATCTTACCAAACACGTGCCCAATAGTTCCAAAGGGCCGAATCACGTTTTTGTAAGATACGTCTACCTTTTTGTTCTTAGGCATTGATCTTTGAGGAAATACCCTTTCATGGAAAGACCATTGCAAATAGTAATATGAGGTAGCTATGATTGATTGGATTGAATTGGATTTTGTAGTTGCAGGTCAACGAATCGGGATCGATCCATTGTAATCTATATGTGTTTCCCTTATGATTACTACTATCTTATACCTAAGCATTAATCTCTCAAACTAGGTCATAACCAACAAGTTGAGATTCATGGCGAATCAAGGTTTGCCAGATTGGACTAAAGAGGCATGACTATGGCATATTTTTTTTGGAGGGACAATATTAATTTGCAAATTTAATCGATTTTTGTGTGGGTAAAACTGTGATTTGTTGTTCAATGCTACCTTTTTTGTCATCTCTCTTCTTGATCCTATTACACCTCATATTGTATGAGGTTTCACATTGTGATTTTCATCACATTAATGGAAATTTTTCTGCTGGTTCCTTGGAGCTATTGGACCAACTTGGGGGGATTCATCTTCATGGAGCCCCTTCTCTTCATGGAAGTGGATTAGTTGATGGAGATCTTTGGTTGGGGGAGTCTCATTTCTCCTTGGTTGGATGATCATGCTTACTGCTTGGTGGTCTCCTTACATGTGCTTGCCTTGTTGATCACCCCTTGGTTGCATATTTGATGGTTGTAGAGCATGCTATCTCATTATGGTATGATTGATATCCTTATCTTGGATATGGATGATGGTTCTAGCCCCCCTAAGGGAATAGATGATGATCGTGGTAGGAGGTACATATTTCATGACATTGTTGTTGATGTTTCCTAGTGACTTGGTAGGTTGATGTTTGATGTTGGTGTTACTAGGAGGGGGTGTTCTACATAGTCCTACGACTCCTCATGTCTTGGATGTGTGATGGGGATCATACTTGATGATTGGATGGGTTAGCACTTATTTATGTTCCCTTCTCTTATGATGTTGCTCTGGTGGGATGATTCATGTTGCCTTTGTGGGATTTTCCTAGGTGATTTAACTTTATGATGTAACATTTGCTAGACATCACCTAGGGGATGTGTTTCATGATGTTATTACCCTCATTGATATGTTATTTCCTAAGTTTGAGTTAGATATGGGGAGTGGGGTGGGAGGGGGGCATGGGTGGTACTACATATGATTTGATGGTGATCTAACAATTTCCTAGGTTGGATGATGATTTTGATATAATAATCCCTTGGTGGTGGTGCACCTTAGGTTGGGATTTATGTTTTGTTGTGATTATGGTGGGGTTTTGTTAGGGAGAACATCTTTTATTTACATGGTACAACAATTTATTAGAGTGCACGCTTCATTGGTACACATGTTCATGGTGATTTAATCAGTTGGTGACTATTTGGAGGGGGGCTATGGTTTTATTTCATCATTAACCTTTGTGCACACATGTAGAGGTTGTTAATGTTTATGCCATTATTATAGTTCTTTGCATTTCATAAGATAAGAGCATAATAAGAACAAGATCACTGAGAAATACACATCCACAATAGACACAACATTTATCCTGGGAAACCCTCTAGGGGAAGAAAACCCA
>SNQJ01S0013074.1:224801-237994 GCA_010110895.2 Picea sitchensis | reverse complement strand
GACAAAGTTAGGAACATAGGGATGATCTCCTTCATGACGTGAGTAAGAAGAACTCCAGATGATTATCCGGTGGAAAAGCGATCCGTTGAGTTAGGACGTGCATGTGGCTGAGCCCAAGGTGAACGTGTGAAATCCCAAAAGTGCTGGGCACATCGTCATGTGATCAGAAATGAAGATGATGTGATAGCCTCCTCTGAGTAGCAGAGTTGACGCGAAGACTCCAGATGATTCTCCTGTCGGTGGCAGTGGGAAAGCAGATCTGTATAGTGGATGTGCCTGTGGACGAGCACAGGTGAACGTGTGAAGACCTGGTTCTTCTGTGTAATGCAGTGAATCAGAGCTATGACATCCCTATGGATGTGCCCCTAGTGGATGAGCACTAGTGGGTGTATCAGATCCTTTTCTATATACTGTTCAAGAGTCAGACCTACCTGTAACCCTAATTGTTATGTAAAGGGTACAGGTCGACCCCACCTTAATATGTTTAATAATAAATGTAAAAGATAATTAATATTAATATTAATTGTTATAATAACAATAATAAATTATATAGTGATTTAGAGAGGTCGGCCATATTGAGCCAATAAACGCCTTTGTTGATTTAACAAGTCTAATATAAGTAAGGGATGATTCTCCATTATGGAATCATATCTTCCTTGTGAGTTTGGAAATTTCAGCAAGTACATCTACTTGGCAAAAGGTGCACACCTCTCTTGGGCGCTAGAGTTCTAGGGTTTGAAGCACCCTCTTGTGTGCTATGGTTTATCTTAGTGGAGGTCTTTCTCTTGAAGAATATAGCAAAGGATTTGGTTGGGTTTTCTTCCCTTGTTGAGAAGGGTTTCTTAGGATACTTCTTGTGTTCTTGTGCATGGTGTTTCTTCTTGTGATCTTGGTTGCTGCAACATTATTGTTTATGGTTTAAGTTAAATGCTAAAATGAAATGAACTTCATGCTTAACCTAGCTTATGAAAAATCAACAATCTTCACTCTTGAGGCCATTATTGAGGAGGCTCGTCATCGCTCCGTTGGCATTGTTGCTAGAGAGATCATGCCCACTTGGGAGAGATTGTGGGATGATTTCGGTCAGGAGGAGACTAGACTTACATCAAAGACTTCTGGACAACAACATACATTGCAGGGTGATGAGGACCTTGCCCTTTGGACAAAGGGCAAGAAGAAGACCGACAAGGGAGGTCGACAGGGTCCCAAGTTTGGGGCCCCGCCACACGGAGAGAGCAGCGGTGGGAAAGAGAGAGACATGAGCACAGTGAGATGCTTTCCTCGTGGAGAGATGGGTCACTATGCAGGATAGTGTCCCAAGAAGAAGAAGAAGAAGAAGAAGGAGTAGGATGATTCAACAGCGACAACAAAGGAGCTTGAGTTCGATACACAGTTTGTGAGAGAGTGTGCATTCGCTACTTCTTTGTCAGTTGTTACACCATTCAACATCAAGTGGGGAGACAGAGTTGAGGAGGACCTATTGACTCATAGTAGTGATTCAGAGGAAGATCAGACTCAATTTTCATGGACACCATCATCAGGGGTGACTGGTCCACCCGGAACATCTTCAGTTTTAGAGTTGCCGAGACAGAGGGTTGGTGCAGGGGCTTTAGAGCATTAGATATTGATGAGGAGGAGTAGCAGGGCACCACAGAGGCGTGAGCCTCACTTGGCTACGGAGACGGGCATATCAAGTTCTGGATCCACTTCAGGTGGAAGTCACTTGGTGAGAGGCCAAGTTGAGGATCTTGGTGAGATGCCGAGATCCAGGTACTCTTGGTGAGATACCAAGAGGGGAGACTCTTGGTGAGATGCCAAGAGAGTGACTCTTGGTGAGATGCCAAGAGTAGTGACCGTTGGCGAGATGCCAGGAGGTAGAATTCCTTGGTGGGAGACCAAGGTTGAGATCTTTGGTTTGATACCAAGATCTAGGCTATCTTGGATAGGTGGAGATGCAGTTCCATCTATAGATCACGTAGATTGAGTAGATCCGTGTCAGAGACTACTTTCATTGATCAGGGTACAACCTTACTCACCGAGTATTTGCCAGTAGGCAACCATGTCCACTGCAGGGATGAGATTGGTGGTGAAGGGCACTTTCCTCGGTAAGAGAGAGTGTTGAGATTTGAGTACCTTGGAAAGTGGTCCCCTTGTGTTTGTGAGCCTCTAAACACAAGTGGGAAATACTTTGTACCATGTAGCATGTACTTTATGTCTAATTTCACTTTGACTTAGGAGATTTAAGTCAAAAGTGAAATTTGGTCATTTTAGCCTAAAATGACTATTAATTCACTTTGTGGGTGAATTGAGGGACATAAAGAGAAACTACGGAAACTTGAGTAAAGTGGGTTTTGAGTTGAGATTCTTTTGGAGAGATCTCAACCATTGATTAGTGATGGGATGAGATGATCTGATCCAACCAACTTTTAGGTTTCCTTATGTTTCCTTAAGAGGTGCACATAGGGCAAGGAGAGGCCAATTCACTTGTATGTTCACCAAGAGAGTTTGGAGAAGGGAAAGAAGATGAGAATGAAAGCATTGGGTGAGGAAAGCTTGGGCACCCCCTTTCATGGAGGTAGCCAGGAGGCTTAGACCCTCATTTATTTGTAGAGGTTGTTCTTGCTAGGAGGAGGGCGCACTTGAGGAAGAGGGCTCACAGCTAGCAGGGAGGTCTTGCAGTGGTCAGATTTCTTTGAGGACAGTTTCAGTGGGGAGGTAGCTCACATATTCAGAGTTGTGTGCAAGGGTTTCTGCATTAGAGCATCCAGGAGCAAGAGTGCTTCATTTCAGTGGATTGGGCAACTTGTGAGGAGGGCGCACCATGCTAGGGCACATCTCTATCTCTTGGACTTGTGTTGCAGCTTGAGACAAGCTGCTCTTGTATCAGGTTCATTTGTTTCATGTGCTTGTTGTATTCCACCTTCTATTCTCCACATATATACACTCATATTCCAAACTGGTTTTGCCCAGGGGGTTTTATCCAAGATCATGTTGACAAAAAATACCTGTGTTCATTTTCATGTATGCTAGTGTTTAGAACAGCATTATTTCAGCAGTAAAGATCTCTAGGTGTGTTACATATCTTATGGTATGCATGTGCTAACATCTTGGTGACAAAAACTACACGCTAGAGCACCTAAAAGGCCTATGTAACCGTAACAAAAGAGCTATGATGCTCCTGAACAATTTTCTGTTATAAAACAGCAGCAAACTCTTGTTTGATAGTTGAAAGTTGAAACTATTCAAGAACTTTTGACCTAGTTGGCAGCTTGTTAGGACTTGGAAAATATTCACCCACACCCTCCCAAATGTCTAAAGTTTCATTTTGCAAGTGAGAAGTAGGGGCAGCAACAAATGGGGAGTTTATGCAAAGCAATAGCAACTTTTGTGCTATGGGGGATGCCCACGCATCTCCTACATGACCTAGTGGCTGCAATAAATACCATAGAAAAAGAGTTTCTTTTGCCTTTTTATTTCCATTTTTTTAAGTAGATGGGTTGCACAAAAATTTTAAAGCCCCCAACCACTCCTGAATCTCTAAATTTTCGTTTTGCAAGTGAGAAGAAGTAAGGGCAGCAACAAATGGGGAATTTATGCAAAAGCAATAGCAACTTCTGTGCTAGGAGGATAAACTTTAAGTTTGGAGCAGTAGAGTTTAAACTTGTATTAGTGGATGGAGCTAGTTTTAGCATGGACCTGCCTTGAAACAAAACATAGAGCACAAGCTATTCAAGCCTAGCTAGTGGCATGCTCCTTGTACCTTTTATTTTAATTTTTATATTATTCACGATGTATATAATATTATATAAATTTATAACTGGCATATAAGACTTTTATATATTGCCATATGATGATTACAGATGCATTGTTATATTTTCCTTTTGATATAGTAATGAGAAAGCCAACATTTCACTTTTTTGAATTTTAAATTATATAATTCAATGTTGCATTCTGTTTTTTTATGATTAATCATTAATTATGAAATTACTAATATACACACACACACACACACACATTGTGGTGGCAGTGGGGTTCCCCATGTCCTGCAGTCGTTCTCTGCATCATAGCTTGAATTTTTGGGGTTCTCTTCAGCTATCCCTGAAACTTGTCCCCCTATTCCCCCATCCTTGAACCTAAACGAAGCATAGTCCTTAGCACAATCATTTGATGGTACACACCTCACATAATTTAATGTTTTAGTGGAAATGTTTTTCTCTTTTAATCATGAATGAAATGGAGGACTTCATTAGTTTTAGCTGCAGCTCATTATGTCTTGATTTTATGTGATCAGGTATCCTACATTGATTATGTTGCTGCTGGCTCATTAGCTGCCGCCAGAGAGAAGGGATTGGTAAGTTTTGATTGCATGGTTTTGATTTGCAATCATGTGTGTCTTTTTAAATATTATCTGGGGAAATTTCCGTTTAATGTTTCTTCTGTAAACTCTATTGCATGAAGTAACTTTTATAGTTCACTTTATAAATTGAGTTGTTCTGTCCTTCATGCTCTTTTTAGCAAAACAAGTGATTTTGATTTTATAAATTCAGAGTGGTTGATCCAGGAAAGAAATCATACGTATAGAAAAGAATCCCAAGTAAGAAAGATGCACCTAGCTTGGTCTATGAATTAATATTCAATTTATGCAATAGATATTGAAGAATTCTCTGTTGACAGAAAATGAAAGCAAAATATGCAACTTTTTTTTTTGATACGAAGTAATCCACCTTTTATATTCTGCTATACTGATAATTGCCTTCCTGTTTGTCTTGTTGCAGAATATCTTTAGGTTTACTCAATCTTTTGCTCAAGCTACTGGAGCAAAAGTCTCCTCATAATCAATTCCCTCCACATGTGAGAATCCTCTGGCTACAAATCTCGCTTTGTATTTCTCAACACTTCCATCAGCTGCATGCTTGATCTTATAGCTCCACTTGGAAGTTACTACGGACTTCTCTTCTGGTCTCGGAACAATATCCCACACATCATTCTTCATGATGGACTGATACTCTTCTGCCATGGCATCTTGCCATACCTGCTGACCTGCTGCTTCTCCATGACAAGAAGGCTCAGTATCAATGATGTGGCTCATGGATGAAAAATAGCTCGAAAATCTCTTTGGTTTCTTGCTCTCTTGTTATGTGCCTGGAGCAGCTGCATGTCCCTCTGCCTCCTGCAGAGTTGTTGAGCCCAGGCAGGCCTTTTATGGCCTACTACAATGTCTCTGGGGACATTAACTGGAGCAACTGGATCAACTGGATCGACTGGAACAATGGTTGTCTCCCTCTGAACTGCTGAAGGGGGAGAAGGTACTGTCTCGCTGTCAATGTCCATCTGAGATTCTATGGATCTTCGAAAGGCTATTTCTTCCTCAAAGATGACATCTCTGCTCACCTCTATCTGTCTTTGACCAGGGATGTAGATCCGATATGCCTTCGAAGATTCACTGTATCCCACAAATGTACCCTTTCTCCCTGAAGGGTCTAGCTTGGACCTCTTCTCTTTGGGTACATGAAAGTATACTGGACACCCAAATATCCTGAAGTGTCCAACCTCAGGCATCAGTCCAGTGAAGGCTTCTTCGGGAGTCGTATTCTTCAAAATTTGGTGAGGACTCCTGTTCTAAACGTATACTGCTGTCATGGATGCTTCTGCCCACAAAATCATAGGTAGACTCTGATCATGTATCATTGCTTTGGTTGCCTCAATGATAGTTCTGTTCTTTCTCTTTGCAACCCCGTTTTGTTGAGGGTTATAAGGAACTGTGTACTCCCTCTTGATCCCTGCCTCAATACAAAAATCACTGAAATCCTTGGAGGTGTATTGTCCTCCATTGTCTGATCTTAGTACCTTGATCTTCTTTCCGGTCAGGTTTTCAACCCGAGCTTTGAATTCTTGAGATCTTGCAAGGACTCCATCCTTGGTCTTCAAGAAATAAATCCATGTTTTTCGAGAGTGATCATCTATGAAGAGCACATAGTGCAAATATCCATTTAAGGAGGCAACAATCATTGGTCCACACACATCTGAATGTATCAAGTCCAAGATTCCCCTGGATCTGCTGTCACTGCTCAAGAAGGACCCCTTGACATTCTTGCCAAGAGCACAAACTCTGCAAACATCATTATGCTGAACCTGTATCTTTGGAAGGCCTGTTACCATCTTCCCTAGAGCTGAAAGAGCTCTATAACGAATGTGAGCAAGTCTCCTATGCCATAGCTCACTCAAGCTGATAGTATAATGTAACACGGCCTAGACTGGTCGAACAATCAACCTGTATAAGCTGTTTTCTCGAACACCAATTACTCGGGTAGAATTCATGAGTCCTTGTGCCATGCAAGAACTTTTCCTTCAGAAAAGGTAACCTTGTAGCCTTTGTCTTCTAAGGCAAAAATGGAGACAAGGTTCCTTTTCATCCCAGGTACATATAATACCTCATTCAACTGAAGAGGTATGTCAGAATCTAGTTGGAATGTAGAAGTTCCAACCCCTTTTACATTATATTTGGCATTGTCTCCAAGTACGTGTAGATTGGTCTCTTTTTCAACAAGATCTGTCAGATTATCTCTATATCCGGTCATGTTCCTAGAGGCACCACTGTCAATTAAGCAAATATCATTATCAGTAGGAACCATACCTGAGAGTGCTGAAATGAATAAGAAGGCTTCTTCTTTGATGTCTTCATCTCTCTGAAGTCTTGACTTCCAGGAATTGAAGTTGCTTGATCCATCAAGCTTATCTTCCACCATAGTTCTGTTCATTATATTTTCAGATTCTTCACAAACCCTTGCGAACTAGGCTAAGAAACGTAACGGCTAGGCTAGGCTAGCAATATTAGGTTTCGTTGGGCTTATGACTGCCAATAATAAGCCTTGAAAGTTAGAAGAACATTGGTGAGCTGAAAAGCTCCTTCAATGAGCTGCAAAAACCCTAAAACTGAAATTTCTGCAGAAATTTGCGAAACCCTAGGGCCAAATCTCAGAATTGCAATATGAGAGTTGCTGGAGGTGCGCTGAGGGAGGCCATACACCCCTATGCAATTTTTAGCCCCAACGTTTTAGTATAAAGTGCTGAAACACCCAAAATAGAGAGGGTCATACAGATTTCAGAAAAAGAGGACGACTGGCTTTGTAGGCTTGCGCAATGGCTTCTTCAAGACCTATGCTCTGATACCATGTTGAATTTTCACTATGCTAGGCTCAAGCATGCAGTTTATTTCAATTTTAGCATTTACTTGAACCATAAACAAATGCAACTACACCATTCATAATTGCTGCAATAACCAAGATCACAAGAAGAAGTATCATGCCCAAGAACACAAGAAATATCCTGGGAAACCCTTCTATTCAAGGGAAGAAAACCCAACAATCCTTTGCTATATTCTCAAAAGAAGATCCCCCAACCATAAAACCCTAATGCACACAAGAGGGTGCTCTACTACCTTGAAACTTGTGCCCAAGAGAGGTGCGCACTTCAGCCCTTAAAGTGTACTTGCTGAAATTCTGAAATTAAATGTGTTAGTGTGTTTCCTCAATGGGGAAATCACCTCTATTTATACTAGACCTAGACACAGTAAAAGTTGTGTCTATTGGCACAACAGGGCCGACCTCAATAACTCATAAAATAATTAATTAGAACAATAAACATTAATTATCTTTCACATATGGTGGGGCCGACCTGTACCCTTTACATCACAATTAGGGTTACAGGTAAATCTTACACTTAGACAATATAGTAAGGGATCCACACATCCACTAGTGCTCAGCCACTAGGGACACGTCCACTTGTGCTCAGCCACAGGGACGTCATACTCAACAAAATCATCTATAGTACCACATCGTCTCATCTCTGACATAGAGGAGAACGATACACCCATCACATGGGCACACCCGACCATTGGGGGACGACTCAACTCTCCAGAGGAGAACGATGCCCCAACCACTTGGGGGACGACTCAACTCTCACACAGAGGAAAACGATGCCCCAACCACTTGGGGGATGACTCAACTCTCACACAGAGGAGAACGATGGCCCATCACGTGGGTATGCCCAACGCTGGGGTCCCTCTCAGGTCGACTCAATTCAGTCATAGAGAACGTATCCTGGAGGATGTCTCATGAAGTTGCAATCATCAACGCAACGCACCCTCTACAAAGGCACCCATAAATGAGACACTACGATCCCTTGTATGTCATGAACCCCATGCCCAATAGTCTTTCCCCCATCCATGTCACCTTTTCCACATGAATTAGAGAGGGGTCCACTTGGGAAACACTCCTTGACTTGAAGTATGATTCACCCAATAGGTGGCTTTGTCAACCCTCCCATACCTAAACTTGGCAAATTGCATAGGGTCTTTGAGCACTTGTTTAGTTTGATGAGGTGGTTTTTGATGCACATGCTTATGTGGCTCTTTTATTGATTTGATTTACTTATCATGATGCATTTGACTTGAGATCCTTGGAGAGCATATTCATTATCTTTACAAGACCTAGTTGGTGGAAAATTTTGGAAGAACAAGCCTAGCTTGGTCTTCCTTGGGGATTGAAGCCCACGGGTTGGATACCATGGCCCACACCTTGGAAAAAGAAGGAAGATGAATGTTTCCTTTGGAGGCAAAAGAAGACACCATGGAGGATCTCACCTAGCCCCTACTAGCCCAACGTTTTGCTTATTGAGGCCAAAACGTCACACTTGGAGGGATTGACGTCACCCTAGTGCTAGGGTTTTGGTGGTGGAGGTGTTGATGATTGACACTTAGCATTTTGGGAGAGGAGAAGCCTCACCTTGATAGGGAAGACCCCTAGCGCTTGGGAAGAAGGCCTTTGGAGGCCCAACGATTCATCTCCAAGCTCAACGTCCACCTAGAAGTGCCAAAACGTCACGCTAGAGAGGGTTGACGTCATCTTTAGGGCTTCTTGTGTGCATTTTTAGGGTTAAATTGGATTTTCATATTGTAAAGGGGAAAAGTAAGGGTTGTTGACCCCTTACTTTGTGTTTTACCCTAAAGTTAAGTGGACAAACACTTTTAGAAGGATTTGTATAAATACGAATCATTTCATTTCATTTTTATCATAGCATTCTCACTTGGAGAAAGACTCCTTGGCTGAAATTTGTGCCCTATTTGGGAAATTTTGCCTATCTGTCTTTGCTACTATCTCTTGTGATGATTTGTCTTGGCTATTGGATGCAGAAGTAAGGCACTATCTTTCTTGGAGGCTATTTCTTGCTTTTATGGTGGAATTTTATTGGTTAAAAGGAGTTTATCTTGTTAATGCTTGGACTAGGCAAGGAATCTCTCTTGTTAATGCTTATTTTCTTGGTTGCAAGGTTAATTTGTTAAGCTTTTGGGGAGTATAAGGGCATACAACCCCACTAAGCCCATCATAATTATCTTGGAATAATTTGTTGCACAAAGGAATACTAGGAGAAGTAAAGGGTTACACCCTCCTAGGTTTTTTCCTAGCTAGTTTCGCTTGCCTTGGGCAGTAAAAGGGCTTACACCCCCAAGGAAATAGCACAATTAGCTCTTTCATTTAAAAGACTCCATAACCCAATAGTTAAAGGCACTAATCTCTTGCATTGGAGAAATAAAATCATTGCATTGGTACACGTAGAATCACGAGATATTGAAATTGTTTGAATTGGAATCTTTTCTATATGCTTAAGGCTAGCCAAGGCCACTAGGGCGTCTTGTTTCTCCAAGGATTTATTGCTGCTGTAATAATTTTATGCTACAGCCATTAGAGCTGCAGCAAAACACTTCATAACTTTGAAATTTACTCATTTCTAACTGTCAGAATTTGCTAGAAAGCTACCAAATTAATCTACTAATTGTTGTGCTTGTTTTGGGTGGTTTACTTGCAAGTTTCGGTGGTTGGAATTTTCTCCTGTAGAAACTGTATTCTAGAGCCATAAGGCTGCAATTATATCTCTTGAATACTTGTTCCTAATGGCCTTTAATTGTTGCTAAAGTCTTGTGCTATCATACTTGAGTTACACTAGTAATTGCTAGTTAGTCTCTTGCATATTTTCTTGGAATTTTAGTGGCTAGTTGAGCAGCTCTTCTTATCATTGCATTGTTGATATATATCACTATATACTGCTTCTAATTCAGACAACAAGATTCACTTGCTTGTCCATTAGATTAATGGGCTTGTATCTTGTGTTTTCTTGTGTCTCGGGCAGTTACAACAATCTTCCACAAGTACTCAAGCACTTGGAAACCATTGACTATCTACGAGACTCGTTTCCGAGCCATCCTCCACTTAGTAGCATGACCTATAGGGGCTCCACTTCCATAACCTCATTTCCCCCTAGGGTCACCCAGGATTCCCCCCTTGTGTTGGATTTATCTTGCACTAAAGCAAGGGAGGGTTTATCTAAAGTGACAGTGGGTAGACTCTCCCACTGTTATTGCCATCTCGTGGATTGGGTCGGGCTTTTCCCTAGCTACAGTTTGCATGATAACAAGTTTGACTGATCTGTAGCTGTAAAAGGAAATCTGAGGGGGGCTGCTGGGTTGCTATCTGTGGACATGTTGATCATCATCATGGTCGAGATCATTGTCTCCATTGTGGGCCTTGAGACATGATCTCCTCTAGTTACCCCTGGGCATGGGGGGGGTAACACTTTGAATGCATATCAATCAAAAGGATTTAATCCCAATAAGAAAGCTAACAAAAGAATGAACCTGAAAAGGGGACTTGCAAAGCAATAAAAAATATCAAAAGGAAAGAAGGGGTTTGGAATACACACATCGCTGAGGAAATGGTATATCAAGAACCAAGCCCTCCCTCTACAAAAGCGCTCATGGAGATGAAACTACATGTGTCCTTGCATGTCAATGACACGATGACCATGAAGTAAACCCCATGCCACCTCATTCACTTATACTCACACTTTGATGGGTTTCTTGGGAACTACTCCTCTACCTGGGTACTGGCACACCTAATAGGATCTTGTGATGACCCTCCCATACCTAAACCAGGCAAATTGCATAAAGTCTTGAGCTAGTGTGAAGTTTGAAGAAAATACCTAATTTGAATTGCTTACATGGCTCCTGTATTAAGTGGTGGCTTACTTTGTATGATTCTAATGGATCTTGTATCTTGTAGTTGTTGGTCTTACTTGATTTTGTGAACCTTGGTTGATGATGATGCTTCCTTGACATGGTCCTTTGGAGGACGTCTTTATGCTTGTACCTTGGAGATTGTGCACTATACAGAGGACGTTGCACACTTGATGATGAGCGTTTGGGTCCCTTGATGTCTTGGCCTCCCTTTGGACACCTTCCAACACCTCCTGGACATTGGAATGATGAGCTGGGACTTTGCAGAGAGAGCTAGGTGGGTCACTAGTGGGCAAGAAGCCCCTCACCTTAGACATTTTACCCTTTGAGGATTTGAGTTTGGGATTGATGATGTGAGCATTGATGATGATAGTGCACCTCTTTGGAGAGGTTCTTGAGCCTTTTCCTTCACGACGCCACACCCTAGCCCTTGGACATTGCACATGTGGATGATGACTTCATGCATGATGATGGTTTCACGCTTGCTTGGGCCAACCTAACATTGGTGATGATGACTTGGCACTCTTTGATGAGATGTGACCTTTTGACGAGGAGACATGACCTTCCATGATGCTTGCACCTTTTGGGTTTAGATGTGGCCTTTGGAGGCCTTTATGCCCGTTGAGGGGATGACGTCACTCTCTTGAGCCTCTTACACTTACACGTGTAGGACTTTAAAAGGATGTTTTTGATGTTTTAACATTACTTTGTTATGTTGGAGGCTATTTTGGGGGTCGGCCTAGACCTATACACCTTTCTATCTTGGATTAATTACATTTTAGGGGCTCTTTGAGAGGTAAAGTGCTAGGGTTTCCTGATATATAAGGATAGTGCTTCCCTCATTTGTAAATCATAACTCACTTGTGGAGAATGACTTCTCTTGTCTTCTTTTACTTCTTTCTCATCATGGAGTACTTATGTGCACCTCTTGGAGAGTGATCTTGTGGATGTTTCTTCATATTTTTTGTGGATGCTTCATTTTCTAGGGTTCCTTCATGCTCAACGACTTGGCTAGTGAGTGTTCTTTCCAAGTATTGATGGTTTATGCATGGTGTTTTAAGTAGATGCTTTATCAAATTGTTGATAAGTTGCATGCTATCTTTCCCTCCTTCGATAATTTTTGTTTTGGCACCCTAGGAAGGCTTGCAATTGTGCTCCCTTCCCTTGTTCTCATTCATATTGAATTTTTTGAAGCATGTCAGGTTAATTTTAGGGCTTGTGATTGTACTCCCTTAGTATTACGTTATTGGTTAAGTTCTAGAGCTTGTGATTGTACTCCTCTAGGGTTTTGACCTAGAAACCACTTGATTTCTTGTTGAAAGCCTTAGAAAACATAGGATGACATTTAGGGTTTGTGATAGTACTCCCCTAAATTTTTTTCCTAGGGAATTTAGACCTAGGGTTTGTGATTGTACTTCCCTAGGGTTAATTCCTAAGTGTTTCTCTTGCTTCTAATCTCCATAGAAGTTGCATGCATTGACTCCATATGACCAAGGGACTAGAAGAGACTAGTCTTTTCTCCTTTGCAAGTGACTTAAAACCCTAGTTTTACTCTCTCTCTCTCTCAACGTCTTGTGATAGTTTTAGTATTGCATCTTCATTTGTCATCATCCCTAGCTTAATGCCTTGCATTTTAGCCTAGAATAATCTCTCTTATCATTCATTGTTGCATTACTGCATTTTTCAGCCATTAGGGTTTATCATCTTGCATTCATTTGAAGTAGTTTCATGCTTTTTATTTCAGCAATGATTAGCTAATGATTTGTTAGTCTCTTAGCTAGCATTTAGCATATCTTCTATAGCATTCTTACTAATTTTAGGACTGTCTATTTTCTTCTGTTATAAACTTGTGAAGTATATCATCTTTTATTCAAGTTTTATTACAACCTTTTCTTTTCTTTTGATAGCTAGTGTTCTAGGCATTTACTTTACTCTTTCAACCTGAGAATTGTCATTGATTGTCCTAGAAATACCCATCACATGTACATTTAATTTACCTTGCTTAAGCTACCTTGACCTTACCTTGAAGACCTTGACTTAGTTGGTGGTGCAATGAAGTAACCAAGATAAGGGGCCGTAGACGTGCTTAGCCTTGCCATAGGATCCTTTGAGGTTACTAGAGATG
>SNQJ01S0013074.1:210438-221161 GCA_010110895.2 Picea sitchensis | reverse complement strand
GATGTTGCGTAGCAATTGGAAATACTTGTCATTGTCACCTAGACAAGTACTTCCCACATTTTAGTTTTGGGTGAATATCCAACACCAAGAAGGCTTCCCTTGTGACCTCAAAGAATGCTATAGCAAGCTAGAGGCAAGTCTACGACCCCCTATCTTGGTCACTTAATGAGAGAAGCTAGGTTTAGGAAGGCAAGGCGAGTTAAAATAAGGTTTAGGCAAGGTAATTGATAGCATATGTGTGTGGAAGTCTTCCAATGTATTCAATGAGGCATTGCTTCAACTACAAAATGAAGCAGGCATTGAAATGGTCCTAGCAATTCTTTACGATTTGTAGAAAAGTGAATGGTATGGAGACATCATTTATTATTTACAAAACTTATCATGTCCATATCATATAACAGGGTCTAAGAGAAGAGCATTGAGGCTGAATGCATCCAAGCATTGTCTTATGAAAGAAGGATTGGGTTGGAGAAACCCAGATGGTGTGATTCTTAGGTGCATTGACCCTCTTGAGGTCTAGACATTGATGAATGAAATGCACAATGGATTTGTGGTGGACACTTTGCAGCCAAAACAACCACACAAAAAATCTTGAGAACTAGTTATTATTGGCCATCCAATAATTCTAATGTACACAAATTTGTGAGAGCTTGTCAACCTTGTTAATTGTTTGTAGGGAAGCTGAAGGTGGCATCATTACCTTTGTAGCCAGTTGTGGTGGAACCTCCATTTTAGCAATGGGGTTTGGAGTTCGTAGGAGAATTTCATCCTAGCTCAGTAGTGGATACAAATGGATCATTATAGCCACAGATTACTTCACCGGATGGGTAGAGGTAGTTCCTACCAAGAGAGCTACGAGTAAGGTGATCATAGAGTTCTTAGTGGAAAAAATCATTACTCAATTTGGGGTTCTGACAAAGATTACAATTGACAATGCCCAAGCCTTGAGATCTATAGATATTGTAAAATTTTGTCTTGATTATGGTATAAGTTCTTTCTCATTCATCAAATTATTATCCATAGGGTAATGGGATGGCAGAACCAAGCAACAAAAATTTGCTAAGGATCGTCAAAAAGACAGTTGGAGATAGCAAAAAAGCTAGGACAACCAACCCAAGTTTGCACTATGGGCCGCTAGAATCACAAAGAAACAAGCCATTGGAAAGAGCCCCTTTGAATTGGTCTATGGTATGGATGTTACTTTACCTATCCATTTGAAGATCTCGGTGTATAAAATATTGTAGCCCTTCACCACCAACCAGGGAGCAGTTTAGGCAAGGATTGATCAGCTGATTGAGTTAGATGAACACTGGAGAGCATCTCTTCAGAAATTCACAGTGAGCTAGGAAGGAACCAAGAAGAAGTTTGATAAAAGAATTCACCCCATGGTATTCCAGGAAGAAGATCTTGTGCTTTGATGGGACAAACAACATGAGAAACCAGGAGATCATCAAAAGTTCAACAGATTGTGGCGTGGACCTTTCATGATTGAACCAGTTTTTGGACCAAATACTTTATGTCTTAGCGATTTGGATGGAGAGAAGATTGAATTGCTTGTGAATGGGCAATTTCTTAAGCAGTGCTATTGTTGAGACATTTGTGCCATTTAGAGTACTGAGTAGGAAGAATAAGCTCTATGAGCATTAGAATAGGGGTTATTTGTTGTTCCCTTTGGCATTTTGGCTAAGGCGTTGTCTAACTGTTCTACGAAATGGCTTTTTTCGCCAGAATCACTATTCTTTGTTGTTTAAAATCCATTTCTGAATGCAGAAATGGATTCAACATGCTGAAAAACCCCTTTGCACTCTGATTATACAGAAATAATCACTTAATCTGCGGAGAAGAGTCATTTCGTAGAACGTTTAGACTACAACTTTTGGCTAATGCCTTTACTTCCATAGCCATTTTTGAAGAACTATGTAATTTGAACAAGAATATTTGGGCTATATGCTAGGGTTGATGGAGATGTAAAGTTTGGATTCATCACATTACTTGGTTAGTAGCCATTTTATTTTATTGCAGGTACATTTTGGAGATTTTGGAGTTCTCTTGCACCCTGCAGGAGCATGCAGTCCCCATATGGAGACAGTTGTTTCCACCAAAACATACAGGAGACTTAGGTGTTGGAGATAAATGGGCATTTGCAGACACTTTGATGCATAATCTCTCATTGAGTTTAATCTCCCCAGAGAAATTTGCATATTTGGAGGCATGATCATCTTTGTGGGTACATTTCACATTCTACAAGGTATGTTCTACATATTTGGAGGCATGGTATGGTATGTTAGCACTCTCTAGAAGGCAGTATGATGGAACACACTCCATAGGATAAAGACACGTGGTACATGATGGCCATCTATATGGTCAAACAATCACTTATTAATGGAACGCCCTTCATCCAGGGAAGAGACTATGAAGAAAAGGAATTGGTGGTTGCAAGTGTCCCATGTTTCTAGCCCACATGTGGCACATATCTCCATAAAAAAATATTATTTGGTGGAGCGACTTGCTTAGAAGAGTCTAGAAAGCATTTTTTTCCTTATGATGCATAAGCCCAATTTCAAAAGGGCATTCCATGGAGAAACATCTAGAATGGCACACATATCAATGAAAGCAATATTTTAGTGGAGCGTTCAGTGCAGGACGATGACACTTGGCTGATTTGACCTTTTCAAAATCATAATCAAGGCTGTAATAGTGGAGCGTCCTAAGGGAATCTAGATGCTTCTAATAATTTTTTATTTTATGTAAAGTTGCAAAGAGAGCCTGTGAAAAGAGGCCTCCCTTTGTTTGCAACTTGTGTCTTCATTGTGGAGATTTCCCTAGACTTTTGTGCTGTAAATCAAAGATATCTTGTGCAGATTTGGAGTTACAGCGAGGAAATATTCTGTGCTGCAATCATCAAATGTAAGGCTGCTGTTGTATCTTGCTTCCTCTCTTTTTATGCTGGAAATTTTGCTGCTGTTATAGGGTTTATCTTCCAGCAGAGGTCTAAAAGTGATTATCTTGTTCTCTCAAAGACCCTTAATTTCAGAGTTGGATTATGTTATGTACCTGGGATGTTTTTTTAAATAGAAGACTATCTTTTATTTCATATTTCAGACTCTGATGTTATGTGAGGAAACAAGAATATATAAAAGTTCTGCAAATTCAAATTCCAGCCAGCATACATAGTTTCATCTTTATGAGCTTAGTATGCTGGCTTAAATTTGAATTTGCAGCACTTTAATTATATTCTTGTTTCATAACATAACATCAGAGTCTGAAATATGAAATAAAAGATAGTGCACTGTCATAGCTAAGAAGGACTTCTGTCTTAAGCATCTTTATTGGTTTCATATTATCTGTTATCAAATCTTCAAAGTTTCAAAGTATTTTGACTCCATTGCTGAAGGACTAGGCACTGATCTACTTGAATTCACTACCATATATTCAACTACAAATCATAAACATTTAGATTGCTAAATCTGATTTTGGTTTCAAGGGCTAATGAGGATTGATTTAGTGATCGCATCTAGGGAATCTCTCCTTTTGTCGGATGAGAACTGGCCGAAAGTGAAGGGAAGACCTACTGTGGTGACAGTGGGTAGGATTTCTAAGAAGTTGCTCTAGGTTTGAATCTTTGTGTTAGAGTTGAATATTTTGCAGGTGCAGATTTAGAAGGTAAGACTAGCCTTATTGGAGTATGTTATGGCCATTATGCATGCATGTTCACTGATGAAATGATACCCGGTTCACTGTTCAAGTGACCATCCATCAAGTTCCATGGATAGATCTCAGAAGAGATGCAAATGAGTGGACAGGATTTCAAGCTTGAGACTTATCAATAACCCAACATCTTTTGCATGCAACTATTCTGTACAATCATGTCTAGGTTTATCTTTTCTGATGTTAGGGTCTTGTATTGACATTTTTGCATAAGGTTAAATATAGAGCACTTATCACCTGCCAAGTCATGCATTTACAACATGCTACCATACATACATCATACATGCTAAAACTCAACCATAAATCAGCTCAAATATTTTTTGGTGTTAGAAAACCTAAGACGAAAGGAAGTCCATAGATCTGCATTTATTTTGAAAAATCATGTCAAATATTAAAGACAACTTGAAAACATCAAATATTGAATGTCTGTAACAAAAATTATTTTCTAATTTAATTCTTCATATATCCAAGTAAGAATTTTTATATTCCTTGATTTTACGTGATATTCACTGTTTCCCCATTCTTGAAAAGTTTCAAACTTATTCACAAAGTTTTTCTGTTTCTCATTTCAGGTAGCTGATCTCTATTTTAATCTCTTCTAAGAATTTAGTAAAATATTTGAGAAGTTTGTGGGAGTGATAGCATTGCAAGTTCCTGAATAGTCGAATGTTCCTATTACTATTTATGGATGTTTATACTCCTCTCCTTAACAAAACTGCATACTTTGACTCACTGAACAAAACGGCAAAGTATTTTTCATTCAGGAGAGGTTCCGTTTACATTCTCACCTTTTAACATGATCAATTTCATCCCTTAAGCAAAAATTATCTGGTCATATGAAGGAATTTCAATGCTTTGGGACCTCCTTATTCCATGTGTTTCAAAATATATCAGCACAGGCATATTTTTAAGGGAGCCGTTATATTTTGGTTTCTGTTCAGTAAATATGTTCCAAATGACAAATATGAGTTGATTTGACTCTTCTAAGTTTCTAAAATTTTAAGCTGTTCAATATATAGAACATTCATTTAGCCATCTATATAGATTGGTAACTTTGTCATATGTAAGCATGCTTAAGAAACCAGCTGATGAAACCTTATTTCATAAACTGAAATTCATAAATATATTATAATTTATAAGCTCACAAATTTTCTTATTCTTCAATATTGGTTTCTATTAGCAACTTAAGACACACCTCATTTGACATTTATTTTATAAGTTCAAGATGACGAGCATAAGTCCAAATCAAATAAAAGCTTGGAGTGAAAAAGGGATATAGTGAATATTACATAGTGGTCAGTGACTCGATCTTTTATTTGAACATACTGGATTGACTAATACTAAGACGTCTTTCTTTTGGTTGCATTGGCAGGTAAGAGTTGAAGGAAAGGATTATGTTGTACAAGAAGGAGATGTGATGCTGTTTCGATTTAATGTGTGATTCTGCTTTTGGAGGTATGAATACTTATTCATATTTCGTTATCACCAGAGAATTATGTGAATCTCAGTGAGTAATTTAGATTTTGGAAAGGACATTACTTGGTAGTTGGCCAGAACTGTTGTAGGCTTCATTCTGACTTTGCCAGGTTCTCTGTGAGATTTGTCCTTGCAGCATGCTGAAGTCAGGCCACTCCAGTTAAAACTTTCCAAGCCTCCTTTCCATTCATGGCCTGAACAGCCCATTTGGGACATTGAATCTAGGCCTGAATATGGGTTTTGAGGATGCCCAAGACTCATATTCTCTTGGACTGCAGCATAACTCCGAGCTGACCCTATGGAAGCCTTTTCCCCCAGAATTATTAACACACAAGAAGTCTCTGAGTGCCTTCTATAGCCCACGATAGGCTAGCTTATATGTCACCCATCACAATGAGTAATAGACATTGGTGGCAGCCAAAGCTTTCGTACAAATCTGAAACTTAGCTGTTAAAACCAAGGGCTTGGTAACCCATTTATCAATTTTTTTCTCAACACTCTTGACTGCTAGCTCCCATAGATCTTTAGGACAAACATGAGAGGCAAAGGGGATACCAAGGAACTTGAAGTCCTAGCCTGACTAAATCCAGGACCAGTCCTAGAGTGCAAGCTAATTTGGAAACAATGTAGACATAAATTGCACCAGAGGTTCAAGTTAGCTTGCCCTAAACTACATGAAGTTTTATAACTGATACAACAACTTGTCAATGCTTTAACATTCATGGACATTTATTGACCATCATTGGAGAAGATGGTTTATGTATTGATGTCACTATATGAGTTGGATGTAGTGTACAAAGACCTGCTGAAAACATGTAAAGCATCTATGTGTCATGTGGTTAGAGTAGATACACATTCCTACTCACTTCATTGGAATCAAGGTTCATGCCATGATAGATCATGGTGGTAATACAAGCCTAACCTCTATTGCCTTCTAGGATGAACTTGGTTGTCCTTTACATGCCACACTAGATTGCTTCCTACTCATCAATAATGATTGACCAAAGATGGTACAAGTTATGGTTAAAAATGTTATTTTTCAAGTAGGAGATCCGATATTTTATTGGTAAGTATGGTTTCTTAGTTATAGATACTGAAGGTGATGCATTCTAGTTTCTTTTGAGCCAGCCCTAAGCCTAACCTCTATTGCCTTCTAGGATGAACTTGGTTTTCCTCTACTTGCCACACTAGATTGCTTCCTATCAATAATGATTGACCAAAGATGGTACAAGGTGTTATGGTTTAAGCTATTATTAGAGTTCTTTGCATTTCACTAGATAACAATAGCATAGATAGGATCACTGAGAAATACACAATCACACGAGACACAACATTTATCCTGGGAAACCCTCATGGGGGAGAAAACCCAGCAAAACTTCCTTATTATAGATAGCCAATACAATGCCAAGAGATAACTCAAACAAGTACAGAAATTCCTCTCCCAAGAATGCGCCTCTCTCTCTCTCTCTCTCTCTCCCTCTCTCTTCTCTCCAACTGCAGCTCCGAACTTGCTTCTTGATGAACAAGTGAGTGTGTGTCTAAATGAGGCGCTAGCCTCCTTATTTATACAACTCTAGCATGTGTGGACGGAGGTGTCTTTTCACTGGCAGGGCCGACTTCTTCTTCTGGGTGGTTATAACCGCCTTTAATATATTCTGGGGCCGACTTCTTATTCTGCCTATTACAATTATGTTTTGACCAATCCGCAAAAGGGGATTTGGTCATTTACAATAGCCGACATGATCAATCCACAATAGGGGATTGATCTAATGAATAATACATCAATAATAATTAGAATACTCTTTGCAGTTACATTATTTCAACACTCCCCCTTAACAAGAAGGGTATTCTATAACATCATCAGGCGAGAGAGAGGACAGTGTTATCCCCCACTTTCAGGGATAACTAGGAGATCATGTCTCGAGAATGGGCTTGGAAAAATTGCATCCATGACAGGTACAACTCGCCTTCTACAAAGGCATCCACAGATGAAATTTTTGCATCCTTGGCCCTCACTGCACCCAAATGTTTGGACATCCCCTGGCACATCACCCACCTACATGGCTTGGATGAGGTTTCTTCTGGGAACTTTCCTTCTTCTGTGGACACTAGCCCAATAGGATGTTTTGTCCTTTTCTCCAGACTTGTATTGTAGGCTTGTGTAACGTCCTTGAGCTGCTGACTGATGTACTAGGGATTTTATGCATATGTTTAATAATATTGATGATGAAATGTGATTGACATTGCTATGATTCCTGTGACTGATGAGCCCATGGAGGGCGTAGCTTTTGATGTGCAGGACCTTGCCTGACGGACAAGTACCATTTGGACTGGTACACATGGGGAGATGATCAGTTTGGACCTCCATGGGGCTGAAGAGCCCATCAGGTGGATGCTAAGACCCATCAGGGGGCAGAGACAGGATGAAGATGGATCAGGGGCTTTGCACCGGAGAAGAAGAGGACGTTCCACCAGAGGCACCCCGACACAACTTGACCTAGGGGGGTTGAGTCCTTTTCAGTGAAACGTTTGCCTTGGAAGGCCTTGGACGTCACCCTTGATGACCATGATGTCATCCATCCTATTGGATGTCTTGGGAGGCAGACTGGGCAGCAGTGGCACGTGTGGCAGGTTGGAGAAGCCCAAGGAGGGCTAACGTTTTGCTCCAGGATGCTTCATTTGCCCTAAAAGGGGATAACGTCTCCCTTAGAGGGGATTTTTTTCTCCTTTCAGCTCAATTAGGGTTTTAATTTAACATTTTAATGTAAAACAATATGATTTTGATATTTTGGCCTTGTTGGCCTTTTACATGACCTAAAATGTAAAATTAGGTCATGGTACTATATAATTGAGGGATTTTTACCTTCATTTTTTCATCACAACTTACTCACTCATTAGTGAGGTCTGAAATTTGCACCCTATCTTGGGTTATTGGCTGATTTAATGATGCACACTTGTTGAAGGAAGACTATTTTGGCAATTTTTGGCATTTCTCTTGAAGGAAGGTGTTACAACTAGGGTTTGCATTGATATTTCTTGGTGAATTGTAAGTATTCTTTTGCAAAACTTCTTGAATGAATGGTTGTAGTCTAATTTCTTGCATATGTTTATGAATTTTGCTAAATCAAAACCCTAGGTGACAAGCACACAAGTAGGTCCTTGTCTCATGTCTCTTGAGAGAGAAATTTTCAGCCATTGAAGAAGGAGAGAGCCTAGCCATTGCTACACTCTCTTCCCTTCTTCTTCTATTGCTAGCTGTACTATCCAGAAGCCAAGAAGAGAGAGACGTCCTGAGCCTAGGTCTACTACACTTAGGGACGTACTTTTTCTAGGGTTTGCTGAAAGGCCTCGCTGTAGCAACAACTTGTCTCATCAAACCCTCCAGTTTTGGTTATATGCTTTATTCTTCAGCTAGCCGTTTTTCCAGTTTAGTTAAGGAAGGAGGAGAGAGCACGAGGCCTTGTTGTAACAACACCAGAGTGTGCCTCTTTCCCCTAGGGTTTTGATTTTGAGGCCGTGCCTTAGCAACACCTCAAAACTTCTCCCTCTAGTCCTTATTTTTTGTCTCCTTCAACTCTTGCGTCCTTCATTATTGACTCCATTTAACCCTAAGGCACTGATCCTAAGACCTCATGCGTTGAAGTGGACTTGATCCAAACACTCTCGAAACCTTGAATTGAAACCCTAACTTCATTAACCCTAGCTTAAACTAACCTGCTAACCCTAAGTGTTGTCGTCATCTCTTGCTATTAACACCTTGTGCAACTAAACGTTGTCCTTTATAAGCAATTGAATGGTGTTTAAAGCATTTATTGAATGAAGTGTTGATTGGTTACATTAAATGCTATATCGTTCCAGTATTTATTGGTGAAGTGACTTAGTTTTCATTGCTATTTATAAACATTGACTTCGTCAATATTTATTGCTAAATTGCTTAAATGTTTATTAGATAGTCATCTATTTGTATGAAGTACTAACCCATTGAAATAGCTTGCATATATCAGTTTGTTGTTGCTTTGTTCCAGGCAGGTGTGTTTCTTTGGTGGTCTACTTCATTATTGGCTGTTTAGTCGGGACTATCTGTTTGGTGGTGACTTGTGAGGGGGGGAACTTATCCTTGTCTTTTATTCTCTCGCCTCCTCAAAACCCCAGGTCACCGGGGACGTCTCCCCTGGGCCTCACCTCCCTGAAGAGAAAGAACCATCCCATTGCGGTGACATTGGGTGGGATTGGTTCCTGTTACGCCAATTTGGCCTTCAAACCTCAAGCTTTAATCCTTGCTACAAATTGTGCGATAACAAACAACATCATCAACAACATCAGGTGAGTGAGAGGACAACATCATCAACAACATCTTGGAACACTGACTGGTGTATCTAGAAATCATCGGAAGTTTTTCTCATCGGCAACATCGTCATTCTCAATGGAATGAAATTATCATCTGCATCAATATGGATTAGTATAAAACTAATACATCATCATCACAACATGAGGCTGGTCACATCATCAAAGCACGAGGCTGGCACATCATCACAACACGAGGCTAGCACACTACACAACAATTAAGCTAGAATCACAACACAACAATTAAGTTGGAATCACAACACAACAATTAAGCTGGCATCGACAATTAAGCTGAAATCTCAACACAACAATTAAGCTGGCATCCACAATTAAGCTGAAATCTCAACACAACAATTAAGCTGGAATCAACAATTAAGTTGAAATCTCAACACAACAATTAAGCTGGAATCAACAATTAAGATGAAATCTCAACACAACAATTAAGCTGGAATCAACAATTAAGCTGAAATCTCAACACAACAATTAAGTTGGAAGCACAACACTAGGCTAGCATCTCGACACAACAATTAAGTTGGAAGCACAACACTAGGTTGGCATCTCGACACAACAATTAAGTTGGAAGCACAACACTAGGCTGACATATCAACACAATGCTACTCCCCCTTTCGAGGGAGGTCCTTTTAGACTATACCGAGCTTATCTCGAAAGTGCTCAAACTTTACACGAGATAGAGGCTTGGTCAACACATCGACAACCTGTTCATCTGTGCTAACGTATTGGAGCTTTATGGCTCCTCTCTGCACCATGTCACGGATGTAATGGTAACATATCTCTATGTGTTTCGACTTATCATGAAGTACAGGATTCTCTGTCATCTTTATGCAACTCTGGTTGTCACATAGGATCGTGGTTTCTTCCATCTCTAGGTTGAATAGACCTGTCAACAACTTTCGAAGCCATATCGCTTCACAGCTGGCAGAACATGCGGCAATGTATTATGCTTCTGCTGTACTGAGAGAAACACTTGATTGCTTCCTACTCTGCCATGAGATCATGGCTGATCCCAAACTGAAACAACATCCTGAAGTGCTCTTCTTGTCAGAGACACTTCCAGCGCAATCTGAATCAGTGTACCCACTCAGTGTGAAATCATGATCTCCATCATAGCTGAGACCACAATCTAATGTACCCTTAAGGTACCTCATCACATGTTTTACAACAACTAGGTGAACAT
>SNQJ01S0013074.1:184963-195441 GCA_010110895.2 Picea sitchensis | reverse complement strand
ATGCTGTTGTTTATCTTTAGATCTCCTAGATCTGAATTCTTGTTAAAGTGTTTTAAGTTTATTGATCTTTAGATCCTGCTGTCTCTTTCACTGAAAATTAAAAGATACTACTGTTCTGCACTTTTACTCTAATTCTAACAGAAGTTCTAGAAAGACATAGGTTATCCTAGTAAGTTATCTAATTTTTGTGATAGCTAATTAATTATATCCTTGTCTTTGTTACTCATTTGCATGTACTTGGCTTGATCATCGTTAACTCATCACATTAGGTGTTGGCTTCCTTGCTTTGTCTTTCTATTATTTTTGATAGATCACTTTTTGTTTTTTCCATGTTACCAAGTCAATATTTTATAGTTTTGACTATGTCTCGGTAACATCAACATTTAATCTGTCATTATTACCTAATTTCACTAATTTTTGTTGTCAATTTTTCATATGCAACTAATTTCAGATCTGAAAATTACTTCAAAACAGTAAACCCTAGTTGTTATCACTGAACAATTTTATATTGAAATTATTGACTGAAAATTACAGCAGCGGAAACAACAAGATCAGAGATAAATCATCCATACACATGAGACACAATTTTCTATTCTGTAAACTTTCAAATTCAGAATTTTTTGAGAGAAAAATCAGCCCTCTCTGCTGTCACAAAAATCACCAAATTTGAAGACAAAACCAGTCCTCTATAACCACAAATCAACAAAATTCCTGGGACAAATCCCAACTTACAAATCTGCTCCAGCTGTCCCTGTACGACCTGCTGACGTCAGCTTGTATGGACCTGCTGCTACCTAGAAAAATCGTGTCATACGTCCTTGGACATACACGACCGTATCCACTAAGATCCGCGTACATACGCGACTGTCTCCACTGAAACCCGCTTACATACGTGACTGTTTCCACTGAAACCCACGTACATGTACGAAAATACTTCTGTACAATCTGCACCACACGTGCGACTTCTTCCCTTCTGCAACTGTCTTCCACACCTGCGACCTTCACCTCACATGTGTGATTTCTCTGCCAAGAACAGAAAATAGAAGATCCATAATCTTAGGCCAGATTTGCCTAAGTTGCAGAAATTCCCTTGCTGAAATCACCAAGCTCCTTGGCACAAGTGCAGACTCACTTATGCCAACTCTATTATGTTACAATGTCACACTAAGATTGTCACAATCTCTCCTCTCCTTTTATAGGGGTCTAATGTGAGTTTAGAAGCCCTTATCTTACTCTAATGAGCTCTCCACTAAACTCAACATTAAATTAGAATATTTTATTCCTCCTTGTGGGTGTGAAGCCCCAAGGAGCCCATGAAGCCCTAACGTCATCCCAAGGGTGTTTTCATGGAAACAGATGTGTAATCTGGTGCCAATGAAAATTCCCACATGCCTGACTGTTGAAATATTGTAACTGGAAAGAGTATTCTATTTATTATTGAGTCATTATTAATTAGATCAATCCCCTTTTGTGGATTAATCATGTCGGGCATTATAAATGACCAAATTCCCTTTTGTGGATTGGTCAAACCCTAATTATATTATGCAAATTAAGAAGTCGGCCCCCAGGCCTAATTAAAGTGGTTTTAACCACTAAGAAGAGAAGTCGGCCCTGCCCAGTGAAGAGACACCTTTCCAGCGCCTGCTAGCTAGTATAAATAAAGGAGGCTAGCGCCTCATTATCTCACTCACTCATTCACTCATCAAGTGCGCAAGTTTGGAGAGCTGCAGTTGGGAGAAGAAGGAAGAGAGAGACGCATTGCTCAGTGTTGGATATTCTCTAGCATTTTGGTTTATTGTCTTGGCATTGTATTGGCTATCTATATTAAGGAAGTTTTGTTGGGTTTTCTCCCCCATGAGGGTTTCCTAGGATAAATGTTGTGTATCTTGTGATTTTGTTTCTCTCAGTGATCCTACCTATGCTATGGTTATCTAGTAAATTGAAAAGAAACCTAATAATAGCTCAAAAATTAACATGGTTTCAGAGCTAAGCTAAAGAGAGCACCTTTCACTGGATAAGCAAAAATGTCATTGTTGCCGTACAAGAAAATTAGGGCTTTTTGTTGGAGAGGAATTTTTTCCTAAAAACCATCTAAAAAAGTGCACCCTACCCTACCCTAGTGAATATTTTGGCAGCTTGAGCGCACCTTTTCAGTGGACAAAGCCTCCGGAAAGTCAAACCCTAGTTTTGACTGGTATCAGAAAACCAGAAGTACCAAAAAACCAGAAAAKCTAGGAAACCAGAACTAGTACTAGAAGTRCTAGTCCAGATTTYCRCAGGTCAAGTTTCAAGGGGTAAAACTTGAAATTTTTGAAATCTAACAGCTCCAACAAATTCGCSTCAGCCCAATGCATCTAGTCCCTGGATCAGAATTTCAAAATTTGAAGGTTGAAAAATTAGGGTTTTCTCATAAAACCCTAAGTTGTAGTTGTAGTTTCAGTTTCAGAATTAGTTGCAGTATCAATTGCAGTTGCAGTATCAGTTGAAGTATCCGCGACAGTACCAGTTGCAGTCACCCTTGAAGCTTTTAAAAGGGTTGATAATTGTTACCGTTGCTACCAGATGGTGCCACTATCTGCAAATACCATCAGAGGTATGTACTCACATATGCTTAAACTGTTAAGCTTTAAAGGGTATTTGTAGGAGAAGGGATCTCTTTGCATAGATCCAGAAGGATCTCAGATCCAACACATTCAGAGGAATAATGCAACCCAGGTTTGATTATTTTGATATGCATCTATTTGTTATGACATTATTTTGATCTAGGTTGCATGTCGAAGCTATACTAAACTTTGGTCAAATTTAAAGTCAAGGTATTAGATTGATTAAAGTTGAGATCATAGAGTTTATTCTATAACCCAACTTTCTGTCAAGATAACATATTGTCTTAATATAAAAGACAGGTTGAAGAAAGCACTTGTCATCTTGAGTGAAGGAGACTTGGAAGAAAAGCAACACACTCATTCTTGAGGACAAGACTCCAGGTTCCAGGTTTGATTAATTAAGTTGATAGGATTCAAAGTTGCAAGTTGATAACTACCCCATTACAAGTAAACACTATAGTTGAGGTAGCAGTCTTTGAAAAGTATTATACTTGGTAGCATGTGAGCATTTTGAGATAAATGCTTAATGTAATCATTTACCAAATACAACTAACATCTCCTCTAGGAAATACTTCTTGTGTTGGTTCCAGGTTACCATGGATGAATGTTTGATCGCAACACTAGAAGAGTGTTGATCTCATTTCGTTTTGTATTTCTTACTTTTGATCTTTGTTTCAGGTAGGTCACAAGTGATAGCTCTAAAGGAGCTACTGTGACGATTATTCGTGGTATTGTTTTATTACTATTATCAAAAGAGTATTATTCTTTCCTGTTGTTTTGTTGACCTTGGTTCAAGTCATAGGTGATAACCCTGAGGAAGCTATAGTGAAGGTTACAAAAGGCAACAAATTAGATGAGACATGAAAAAGACTATGTACATGACCATATACACTCATGTACCAAAGAAGATGAAGAAGAAGCTATTTTGAGATCCAGAGTATCTCATATGGAGATTGATTGTAAGGAGCAGAAGGCTCCAAATATGACTAAAGATTAGAACAAGAACTCACAATAGACTTGTTCAAAGGATAATGAAGCCACCTTGACATGAAGCATAATTCACTTGAAGTCTGACTTAGCTTTTCATATTTAGACTTGGTATTCAACACCAAGTATACCCTGTAAGAGATGATGAAGTCCTTGTAGACTCAGAAGAAATCAAGAGTAAGCCTGATCTCAGAAAGGATCAAATGAAGAGACAACTTCCAGGACTGGGAGACAGATGCCATGAGAAGAGTAGATCGTAGCTTCAAAAACTTCTAGGAGATATGAAATCTCCTGGGAAGATTCCCTTGTTTCAGTGACAAAGAAGGAAACCAGTCAGAAAGATTAGGATATGGATTTTTCCCTGAGACTAGAAGAGAAGTTAGTATTGACTTCCAAGATTGATCTAACAGATCAAGCATGTTGCAGATGTACAAATCCTGATGTGTGTCCAGAGGATTCTCCCAGCAAGAGGGAGAAGACTATGACGAGACACTTACTCTAGTAATTGAAGAAATAGTCCCAGTATTCATGAAGACAACCAAACCAACCATGATTCATATATAGTATGAGATGCAGGGGGATCAGTCCCCATATTTAAAATCGAGTGGTAGTTGGTGCAGTACATTAGTTGGGTCATGGAGACATGACTACAATAAAACATAGAGTTACCTCCATGAAAGAAGAAGAGCTACCTTTAGTATCAGTTATTGAGTCACTCTGAGTTTCAGATGAAGTTGTTGTCGTGATGAAGTAGAAGAGTTACTCTCATATTTCTCAACTACAGAGTTTGAGAATGGAGCAACCATTCTCAACTTTAGAGCAACTGCAGGTGCAGAGTCCCACTTCTAGAGGAACAATTGCAGAGAGAGTAGAGGACATACTCCCAGACAATAAGACAGATAGTGCTTTGTAGAAAGCACATAGAGCTAGTGCATGATTGTGCAGATTGAGTTGCAACTGAGCAAGTGTACCAGATTGGTACAAGGTGATCTGAAAATTTGATTTGAAGTTGAAGAAAGAAAGACTCATGTCTGCAAGTTGAAACAAGCTCCAAGAGCTTGGTGTGGTAGGATTGATAGTTTCCAGAAGAGTTTGGGCTCTACCAAGAGTAAAACTGATTCTAACCTTTACTTCAAGGTTATGAATGATGAGCCAGTTATATTGTTGCTACTATATGTAGATGATGTATTCTTGACAAGATGAAGAAAAGTTCATCACAAATTGCAGAAGAAGCTCACTACAGAGTTTGATGAAAGACCTAATGCATTATCTCTTAGGTCTTGAAGTTTTTCAGAGCCCATAGAAGATCTTCCTTAACCAAGGGAAGTATGCAGTTGAAATATTGGAGAGGTTTGATATGTTGGAGTGTAAATCCATGAACACACCCATGGAAACAAAGTTGAATCTCCTGGTAGATACCTTGTCAGAATTGGTTAATGCTACTCTGTACAAACAAAAATTATTGGTTCGTTGATGTATCTGACGAATACTAGACCGGATATACGTTTTGCTATGAACACCTTTGAGTCAGTATCTGGTAGAGCCCAGACGTGTTCACCTTGTAGCTACAAAACATGTGATGAGATACCTTAAGGGTACGTTGGATTTTGGTCTCTATTATACTAGAGATCATGACTTCAGATTGTATGGATATATTGATTCAGATTGAGTTGGAAGTGTTTCTGATAGAAATAGCACTTTAGGATGTTGTTTCAGTTTGGGGTCAGCCATGACTTCATAGCAGAGTAGGAAGCAATCGAGTATTTCTATCAGCACGACAGAAGCAGAATATATTGCAGCATGTTCCACTAGTTGTGAAGCCATATGGCTTTGGAAGTTGTTGACAGGTCTATTTGATCTGGAGATGGAAGCAACCGTAATTCTATGTGATAACCAGAGTTGCATAAAAATGACATAGAACCCTGTGTTCCATGACAAGTCAAAACACATAGAAATCCAATATCACTACATTCGTGATATGGTGCAGAGAGGAGCGATAAAGCTACATTATGTTAGCATAGATGAGTAGGTTGTAGATGTGTTGACCAAGCCTCTGTCTCGTGTAAAGTTTGAGCACTTTCGAGACAAGCTTGGTATAGTCCGAAAGGACCTCCCTCGAAAGGGGGAGTAGTGTTGATGCCAAACTTGTGTTGAAGATTTCCAGCTTCATGCTAATGTTGATGAGATGCCAGCCTCGTGCTGATGTTGTTGAGATGCTAGCCTTGTGCTGAAGATTTCCAGCTTTGTGCTGATGTTGATGTGATGCTAGCCTTGTGCTGAAGATTTCCAACTTCGTGCTGATGTTGATGTGATGCCAGCCTTGTGCTGAAGATTTCCAGCTTCGTGCTGATGTTGATGTGATGCCAGCCTTGCGCTGAATATTTCAAGCTTTTTGCTGATGTTGATGAGATGCCAGCCTCGTGGTGAAGATATCCAGCTTCAGGCTGAATATTTCTAGCTTCGTGCTGATGTTGATGAGATGCCAACTTCGTGCTGAAGATTTCCATCTTAGTGCTGATGTTGATGATGCTCCAACCTTCGTGCTATGATGTTGTTGTTGTTGATGTTGTATCAACCTCGTGCTGTTATTGATGATGATGATGTATTAGTGTTATACCAATCCATGTTGATGCAGATGATGATGATGCCATTCTAGCTCCTTGCTGTAGATGATGATGATGCCATTCTAGCTCCTTGCTGTGGATGATGATATTGATGATGAGAAAAACTTCCGATGATTTATAGATATGCCAACAATGTTCCAGATGCTATTGATGTTGCTGCCCTCTCTCTCTCTCTCATGATGATGTTGTCGAATACCCTTCTTGTTAAGGGGGAGTGTTGAAATATTGCAACTGCAAAGAGTATTCTATTTATTATTGAGTCATTATTAATTAGATCAATCCCCTTTTGTGAATTGATCATGTCGGGCATTGTAAATGACCAAATCCCCTTTTGTGGATTGGTCAAACCCTAATTATATTATGTAAATTAAGAAGTCGCCCCCTAGGCCTAATTAAAGTGGTTTTAACCACTAAGAAGAGAAGTCGGCCCTGCCCAGTGAAGAGACACCTTTCCAACGCCTGCCAGCTAGTATAAATATCTCACTCACTCATTCACTCATCAAGTGCGCAAGTTTATAGAGTTGCAGTTGGGAGAAGAAGGAAGAGAGAGGCACATTTCTCAGTGTTGGATATTCTCTAGCATTTTGGTTTATTGTCTTGGAATTGTATTGGCTATCTATATTAAGGAAATTTTGCTGGGTTTTCTCCCCCATGAGGGTTTCCTAGGATAAATGTTGTGTATCTTGTGATTGTGTTTCTCTCAATGATCCCACCTATGCTATGGTTATCTAGTAAATTGAAAAGAAACCTAATAATAGCTTAGAACGTAACACCGACACCATGGCCACTAGTGGGAATACCTCCCAAAGCTACAAAACATCAACATTTGTATCCTCGAATCCACCTTGTATTTTAACGTGTTATGTTTGCTGATAGGATTTTTTATTATTTTGGTGGGCTTGGAAAATCAATATTTATATTCCAAAATTTTTAGTTTTTGTCGCCTTAACATTTTTGGCTCTAAGAATTCACCTAGGGTTTTCCTATGGCTTGTGATCAATGACTGCACCACCTCATGACTCTATGACTGTGTAAGGAATATGACCCATGACCATAAAGTGCCCTTGATTTTTGCATAGACTAGAAACTTTCCACGCTTGGAAATGGTCCCTTTCAACAACAAAAGAGTGGTTGAAACTTACTTTGGTATTGTAGATGTACAATTTGAAATAATAATAATTGATATACGATAAGAATGTGATGATTTTCATTGGAAGCACATGTCTATATAAATATACGTTAACAAAGGTGCCATCATGTGTGAATAGCCATGTTCCTTGGGATATGAGCTCACTATGTTGTTTATTATTATTAAGTATATTACTTAATATTATATGTTTATTATTGATTATTAGTAGTAGTAATATTTGTTTAATATACTTATGTATATGACACATAACCATCATTCCTCTACCTCAACGTTTTAGGGACTCACATTGGTCCATTAGCATTAATCATGTCCACTAGTAGTAGGTACATGACATGGTCCAAGTGGTTGTCAATCACCTTGTGCCTCGTTGCACGAGCCCTATGCCAATTGACGATAAACAACTTCTTCATCACACATGCACGTTGTGTTCACAATGTCACCGACAACCAATTTCCATCACGACCCTAGCAAGTCCTCATCAACTCCCTAGATGCCCATATCAGTCTCCTTCCATCCCCCATTATGGATTCCCTCATTGTATGCCTCCCATTCCTAAAATACTAGTTGTCCGTCCCACATTGTTTATGTTGTCAATTGTACAAATCCGAGAGAAAAGATTGAAGAAAAGTGAGAAAATCAAGAAAAAAACACATAGATGGTGTCTAAGAACGAGATTATAGAGTGGTGGAAAAGGAAGATGGATAATTACTTGAGAAATTACACTCGATATTGAACAACCTCTTTATTGCCCAAGCTAGGGCTAGATTTTTCTCAGAATAACACAAATTCTTGGAATTAGTTTAGGGGGGATCAAGAAGTTGTTGATGAAGAAAAATTATTGAGTGATCTTTGATTGAAAAGTCTTGTAGTCGAGAATCATTGATTTTTGTTGAACGAATTTAGATCATTGGTTTGAGAAGATACTTGAAGAGACCAACAACTCTATTGAATGTGTCTGAGGACAGTTCTTTATTAACCAACATGAGATATTATTTTGCACTATATCGACATCTATCCATTTGTTTTTGACTGAATATGGTGTTGAATCCATCCTCAATTTCTAAGAGTAAGTTGGGATTGACAACGATGGAATACTAACCATGAGATAAAGAGACAAAGGAGTTGTAATGGATTGAAAGAAAAAGAAGACCAGTGGACATGTTCATAAGAGGCAAAGCAAGTAGGCAGAAGCAAGATGGAGTCATCCAATCAAGTATAGCTTGAGAGAAAGTTTTGATCAATGCTAAGATAAAAGAAGACAACATCATCAATCAAAACAATACAAAGATGATCAATTTTGCAAAAGATTGAACGAGACAAGAGGGCAGAGTGTAGAACTACCTAGAAGTAAGAAGCTTTGTGGAAGTTAAGGACAAATTGACAAGAAGAAGAAAATGATGATGAAGATTGACCAACCTTGTTGGTGTCGATTTTTGAAGATTAACTCTATGAAGAAAATGTGGTACCCTCCTCGATTCCTGGCAGATGACCCGATAGAACCCATGCAAATTCATTTCCATTAGACCATAGTAGAAAATATATTAAGGTGATGTTGATAGTGTTGCAACAAAGAACCTCGATGCTAGTCCTAGAGGCACTCACCATCAACCATGAGGACATCAACACTAGAGAGACCATCGACTTTGATTGACCACCAAAATATTGGAGATTTTAATGATGCTCTAGCGAATGCTCATTGAAGAAAAACTTGATATATGAATGAACACCTATATCAAGCCCTTCAATAGAGACTACATGTCGAACTTGACACAACATTAGTGTGGATCTTGCATGATAGAAGAGAAAAGATTGTCAATATACTATACTACTTCCCCTCCCAACAACATAGGATTGAGGATATCCACATCCTACAAAGAAAAGAATGAGATTCTGATCCAAGTTGAAAATCTCATAGGGGTACTTTCCCTACCGACATTAAGAGAAATTGAAGCAATTGAAGAAGACTTTGATCCAAGAATCTGATAGACAAGTGATTCGTTGATCAAAAAACACAAAGAGAAGTCCCTACATCAAATCCTAAAAACCTAAACCCCAATCCTAATTTGTAATAAGACCCCTCCCTCCCATTCCAAAACACAGAAGATTGTTTCATCTACTTGCAATTGTCTCGAAGTTGGATAGAACTTACAACATACAGCTAGGAATCGAGCTTCAAAACAACATCGAGGGACAATCACTTCAAAATTCATGAAATTGATAGGTAGGCCATTGGTTATTGATTAATAGATTCTCTATTCTCTTGTTTTTCTTTGTTTGAGGCTATGTTGCAGGAAACACAACCCCCCGTACCAGTCACATTTCCGTCTCAAAACGCTGAAACACCTTTGAAACATGCTTGAAACACGTTTCAGTCCCTATGAAACATGTTTCGCGTGTGGGAAATCCGTTTTGTATGACCTGAAACTCATTTCAGGGTTGTACCATTTCTCCGTACAATGCATTTCCAAAAACAATTGCCCAATTTTGCCTCAATTTCATTGGTGGGTGCCACAATTTGGGTCTTAATGCCTAACTAGAGGTTAATTATGAATTAATGAGACTTCTAGAAGCCTCTTAGAGAATATGTTTTTTTTATGTTGGCAACTAATGGTAATGTTAAATTCTTAAAGTAAAAGTTGACATTTTCTTTATCTTTCCTTTTTATCCTTTTCCTCGACATTTCCTTTATCTTTCCTTTTTATCGTTTTCCTTTATCTCTCCTTTTTATTCTTTTACTTGAGAGTAGTTCCAACCTCATCAGACTTCATATGGAGAAAGTAGAAATTCATATCCCATTCAAAATTCAACAGACCTAACAATTTTTAGGATTCCAGGATTGGTAGGATTGCAACATTTTCATTGGATTCTATCACATATGACAGTATGGAATTGGCATTTAATCAAGAGCACCAAGCCCTATATGTACCTCAATGTTGGTGGTATTGATTGCTGAACTCGTTTGTCATGGCCTTAACAAAAATTTACCCTTCACTCAAATATATATATATATATATATATATATATATATGGATATGCATTTCCGAAACAGAAACACACTAATGATGAGCATCCCAATATATTCATAATGTTTTCTTCCAAAGTTTCAATATAATG
>SNQJ01S0013074.1:131281-148385 GCA_010110895.2 Picea sitchensis | reverse complement strand
AGATTTGGGGTTTTTATTACCCCCACCTCCCTTCTTATCCTTTCCATTTTTAGTTCTCCCTCTGGGTTGTCAGGTACCATTCGAGGCCGCTGATTGTACAACGTAAACATCAGACAACTAGGTAGTGGGGATGGTCAAAGAAATGGTTGGATTGACCATAGACACATATATAGTCATTTGTTGCATCTATTTTGTAACCAGATCTGCAGTTGTGCTTTTAATGGACCCAATAATGCCATCAACATGTGGTATGGATATTTCTTTCGATGGGTCAAAACCAGGTTGTGGGGCATTCAGTATAATCTCATAAAGGTTCACAGATTATGAGTAGGTCAATTTTAGTTGTTGGGACCTAAATATTGCCCCTTCCTCCGAAAATACTCCTGACGTGGATACATGTTTGGAGATGTATGACAATAAATACTTGAGGAACCATTCGAATAAGAATTTAGGAGGAACTTTCACCTTGATCAACCTCTTCCTTCTTCGCCACTCCTGGATATGATCTGAGATATGAATGGCCTTATATTTTTTAAGTGTAGATAGGAGGTTGGTGCCGACATATTACCAGACAGGAAGCTGGAAGTGGTTGAGGAATACCAAAGCTAGATCATGAAATGTGTGAAATACTCCGCCGTCAAGTTTGATGTACCACTTCGATACGAATCATGTAAGAGTGCACTGGAAAAGATGAATCCTGATGTAATCATCGTTGAAAGAGTTCAATGAACACCATAGATGAAATGTTGTCACATGATCATTGGGATCTTCACCAGACTTTCCTTCGAACTTAGGGGTGTTCGTGGGTAATTTTGTGGGGACCACTGACCAATTCGGATTATGGAAAACTAGATCATTTATAATACTGGATAGGTATGGAAAGTTCAAGGTTTCCAAAAAAGGTAGCCTCGGTTGGGGCCCATAATTCCAACTAGGATGATTGGAAGTTTTGGGTTGAGAATCCAACGGAAAATAATATCCTAGATTGGTACCAACACCAAGTTGCGAGGAAGAGCTTGCAGATGGGCCAAGGTTTTGAGTGAAACCTTATCGAACCTAGTTAAATGGAGGAAAACCTCCACCCATCTGGTTCCCATATGAAAAAGTGGGATTTCCTCATGTAAGCACCACTTACGAAGGAAAAAATCCTTGCATTGGGATGTTATGATCGAGAAATGGGTTTCCCCCTGAAATCATCCCTTGAAAAGAGTAGGACCCTTGCATAGGATTCTACTGGACTTGGAAGGGGTTTCCCTCTACAGACACTCTAGATGAGGGAAAAGGATTACATTCGAACCCACCATATAATGTGAACGGGTTGGAAGAAAATGACATTCTATCATATTTGGATCTTCTTCCCATAGAAACACCCCATCTCAAGAGGGTATTAGGGTCAAAATATGGAAAAGGCCCACTTTCGAGAGAGGGGAACACTGGAGTAATATGACCTCCACCCCAAGGAAAATCTTGGAAGGGAATCAAATATTTCCCTGTACCAACATTAGTATCTTGCAGGATCGATTGAGACCTAGTCGATATGTTCTGCATGTCAATCAATGACATACCAAATGTAAAGGCATTAGATACCAAAAGAAACAACGAGGCCGCACCCAAATGTTTGGTAGACCCGATTATTAGTGACACATAGTTGTTGACCAATGCGACTATTTTGGATTGAACCACATTAGTCATTTGGTTAGATATGAGAGGAGGTAATATCCCTCCTAACATGATTTCCGATGTGGGGGTTGCAAGGCCCCCTAATCCAAACACTTCTAAAGTGCCTTCCATTATGGACCATCGAAGAGGTAGTCTGTTAGTGAAGTCTGACTTGGGAGCTAGAATTTGTAAAATAACCAGATCGTAAAGTCTAGTTAACAGAGGATTGAATGGAAGAATGAAACCTTCGGCTTCTATATTCAATATGCATGTGACCTCCAGTGCAGAAGTGTTAGTTCCTATGGGCTCAATCTCTATGATTTCGACGGGACTAGGTGGTACAAATGCACCGATTTGATCTAGTTGATTCCTCAAAGGAGGTGATGAAGGATTCACTTCCACTTTATTGAGCGGAAGACCCCGAATTATCCTAGAATGATGAGGAGGTTGATCAACCACTTTGAGTTATCAACTCGCGGTGAACACCAACACACCTTCCTAAGAAATCTACAATCATAGAGCACACCACTAGAAAATCCCTTAAAGCAACAACAATCGCAAACAACCTTTCCAATACTCTGAATCAAGTGGATTAGGTCCCGAGACTGTAGGAGAAACAAATTCAGGTAAGGACCTTCCTGATGAAGGAATGGGTTGATTAAGTCCCTTGAACCAATGAATGAAGGAGCGAGAAGAAGTTACCCCGACCTCCACAAACCATACCCTCCCGGTGCAAGAACCCATGCTTCACGGGGCACCCTCTTAAGGTAATGAAACATGTGATACGACGTCTACTCTAGGTATCATGGGAAACCCCCCATAATCACCTTTGAAATCCCTAGGAATGACAACTAAGGGTACCATCTTATAGTTAACGCCCTGGGGGTATAGTTGATAGTTAGGATCAAACATATGGGCAGGGTAACTAAGCCCAAAGCCTTGAAATCACCGCCTCTCACGGAGATAAAGGCACTGACAAAACCCCCAAAATATGATCTCTCCACTAAGATTAGTTAAGTTTTGGAGGGGTTATCTCCTCGACTATCCTTCACGTGACCTCATGTTTGACTCTTATGTTAGAGGATTTTCCTGGCTATACTTATATGAAAATTGGATTTTTGTGCTCCCTATCTCAAAATCCTAAGTTTGTTTTTTTCCTTGGAGAAATTAACTCTTCAACCTAATCCAAGGCCCTAGCCTAAACTAGTTTGTTTACCCTAGAAAATGAAAATGTCTAATTGATTTTAGCTAAGCTTTCATTTTACATGGGATTTTGTTTACTCAGTAAGGGTGATGGGTGAAACTGAATGGTGTTTTACAGACTCAATAGAAAAACAAAAACAATTAAGAACATAAAATGCAGAATGCAGTTATTCACTGCAAATATGAGTGCTAAATGCTTTAGAAAAATGGAACAAAACTCTTTTTCTTTTATGATATGTAAAAGATGCAATTTTTTTCCTTTAGATGATATGCATTATTGATGCAAAATTTTCTTTACAATGCAGAGCAACTAAAAACAAATGACCATTCTTTTCATCAAAGATAAACTAACTTTTCAAAAGAAAAATCTTTCAAAATGAATGAACAAATTGAAATCTAAAAGCTAACACAAAGAAATAGAACACATAGAAAGGATTTTCTTTCCAGTGATACAATGGAAAGGGATGAAAATAATATTAATGTATACTTTCTATAAATACTTTTGTATTTTTCTTGTTTATATAGGAAAAATAAATAGGAAAGGTTCTTAGGATAACCTTTCTTCTTAACAACCAACAGGAAACAACAAAAAGAGAAGGTAGGAAATAACTCATACTTGTAAAATTAATCAATAAAAATAATGAGAACTATTCCAGATAAAATACCTTGAGAAATAACTTCCCAAACTACATTCAAAGACTTGAAAATGATTCACAAAAGAAAAGCACAAAAAAATTTCTTGTTTTATTTAAAAGAATCAAATTGACAAAAACTTAACTCAGATAGCAAACAAATAGTCTCAAAATCTTCAGAAAAGACCCCTCGATATTTGGCCCACAAAATTTCAGACAAGAATATTTGAAAAAATATTTTATGGAAAGATGTACGCACTTGTAATGAATGCAGACCGCGTGCAAACAACTTTCTATACTAGTAGGGAGCATATATGTACGCGACTATGCTAACTAGCACACCACGTATATGGCCAGAAATCTCAAAAAGAGATAGTAAAAGGAAACACAAAAGCACAAGTGAAACTTGAAAAAGCCTCAAATGATTATAATCTATCAATATAAGTACAAATGACAATCTAAAACCAAAGAAAAACACTTCAATCAAGCAAACAAATATAGAAACCCATAAATAGGGCTACTTTGGAGAAAGGTTCCCAGTATGGTCGCCATTTCTTCTTTYGGGGAAAAATCCCTATAGTAGTGGGTTGTATTGTAGTGTACCAATGACCATATAGAAACAAAATCACAATTAAAACATGAATTAAGGATATAGTAACTGATTTCAAAAGAAATAAATAACTATTGGATGGAGGAGAAATATTRACTCACCCGGAGTCCTACGGTTGATGTTGTTTCCAATTGCCGCAAATTATGCACTCCTTTCCAACAACTTCTCCACAACCTGCACGAACCTTAAAGATGTAATACTMTATAGAGATGTAGTTATACTAATAATTACCCATTAGTCTAATGAAACATATCAGTAAAATCTCAACAACTAGTATTCTACAAAATAAATGCGAAAATATTGCAATCAAAACATTATCATCATTAGTGGGTTACCTCACATCTATTAATAGTATGCATTAATGACCAGTGATCAGAAAAATTCCCATATTTGACCTAAGTTCATTTATTCACATTAGGTATATTTGTACTTTTGATGGATTAAGTTGAAGATATTGGGAATATCATAATTTCCTTCTAATGCTACTACATGATTTGTTATGCAGTGCCACTTACCTATTTTACATTGGTACTTTTGGAGAACCAACATTGTACTCTTTACAATTCTAGTTGTTCTCCTCATGTATATTGAGATGCAGATCCACTATGTATTTTCTCATGGCTATGCTACTATTATGACATGGATCCACCATGTATTTCTTCATGACCATAAAATCACATCATATATCTATTCCATGGATCAACAATGTACTTGATTGGTGTCCATTCTTGTCATTCACCTAAGTATGGGTATGCTTGCCTCAGGGAAGTGAGTCATCTCATACTTTGGTTTTTGTTTGCAAACACCTTTGAGATCCTTAGTCTCTTAGACTCCCCTTGGTTTTACTTTCTAGATTCCTCCATACTATTATAATGTATTTTGGCCATTACCTCCCCTTCTGACCTCATACATTATGGTGCATTTGTTATATCTTCATTTGGTCACCCCTGACCAAATATGCTTAACTGGCCATTCATTCATGATAATTACATCATCCTTCCAGTCATTTTATATATTTTTGATCATTTAATTTAATTCTCATGACTTTCCTTAAAATAACTTGTGTGTTGTTCGTAGATATCCTTCATGCGACCCATAAGCACCCCCAAAATGACTTAAAAAATATAATAAATGTGAAAAATGCATGCTTCTGAGTGGGTATTACAGCGTTAGTACACCTATGTAGCCCTAATATCCATCCCTAACTAACTTAATTGCATTTTCATGATATAAATTGGAGTATTATATTGGGAGAAGGGAACTGCCCACTAGAACAAGTACATTCTCAAAGAAATGTCGTAGATTTTTATTGATTTCCCCTTGTCAAAGATTCTTGGTTTTGAGTTTATTTTTTGAATTTGAGTAGGACTAAAAAATCTCTTAATTTTTTCAACCATATTAAAGTTAGAAATTGTAGGTAGAGTACAAGTTGATAAATGGTCTAGGTAAGCGGTACCCAAAATTAGTTGACAAAGGTGCCAGTAACATCAATTAGGAATATGGTTTCATTTTTTTCACATTTGATTAATTTACGAATATATCTCTCTCCCCCTCCCCACCTTGAAAATCGTTATGTAGTGTGTTCAATTACTAATTATCCGATGTTAGTTAAAATCAGTTCATTATAAGTTCATGTTATAACTTCATGCATTTATTTCAAGTTATGTTTATTTCGCCAATGGGATTTGAGGAAGGATTTATTTATTTTTTTTATAATTTTTTTGGTGTGTAGATGTAGAGAAAGTATTGGAGCTTTGAGAATATTATTTGGATTGTTCACGAAAAACAACAAGGAATCTACTATTTGATCATAGGTGTTTTTTCCTCTTTTTGTCCCAATTAGTTACATAGCAAAACTAATTTATTTTGGAAATTATTTTCTATTCTTTCTTTGTTCCATTGGTGATATAACCCTAATCACCAAAGGATTTTCCATGCAACAGGTACACCAACTAAAATCAATGCCTCCCCTCTCAATACTACTAGCCTTAATTCTTATGAAACCATCCAAGGAGTAATCTCCTACAAGGAAAAGTGAAGGGAAACTCTAAAATGTGGAACCTCCCTCGAATGCTCCTCCATCCTCCAGTTTTAGTACCAAATTAATAATAAACATTATTTTATTCTAATGCACATAACCACTTATCAATCTCATGCAACTTCTTTTCATGTTCTTATTAAGATTCTTTTTAAAGTGCAACGCACACACACTTATTATTTTTCCATGGATAGGGAATTAAATGTGGATCATTCTTAGCATGCGATGTTGAAGAATTTAGAAACCAAATAAGATAAGAAATATAACTTCATGTATGGATCAATTACTTATCACACCCTAAATCTCTAAAGAAAGCCTTGCAATTTATTATTTGGGGAGAAACCTACCATTTTAATGAACAAGTTTAGTTATTATTTTTGAACCAATCTATAATTTTAATAAACTAGTTTCATTAAATTATCTTAAAAGGTTTTATTATTTCAAAAACCTCCTACAATGTTTGAAAAACATTTTAGTTATACTAATATAATCAAGAAGAGAAATAACTCCAGTCCAATTCAAAAAAGTTTATAGCATTGACATACACAAAAAATCAAATGGAGATGTTAATACATGGTCATTCTTTTACTTATAGAACTGGAGAAAAAAAATCCCTACAACTATAAACAAAAACAATAGCGAAATATGGCCTTTTACCATGTGCTTATGCGTGTTCTTATGCTAGATAGAAATCTAGCAATTTATAACTTTCCTTCTAACACAAGAACAATTGTATAGCTCACAACAACATCAAAATACTGACAATGGTTTGGGTGAAATCTCCCCCTTTCTTTGTCTATCAACCAATGATCATGGCTCGTCATATAGGGGAATAAAAAATAGGGTTAGGGAAACACATGTTCATTGCTAATGCATGCGATTGTGCTAAAAGGGCACCTGGGAACAAATTTGCCCCAAATAAATGAATACATCTTTGTGCTAGAAGGAAAGTTATTGATCGCTAGCTTTCCTTCTGGAACAAGAACAAATGAAAATCCCACATGAAAATGAGATTTGAATACACTTGTTATTTCATTATCATGGATCTTCTTAGCTTATTCTAGAGCTAATAAATGGACTCACACAAAGGAAAAACACTAACCATGGTAATTTTGTAATGTACCAAATGCTTAAAATATCATAACAGAACAGAAGTACACACCATGTACCAAAATGTGAGCATGGAGCACAAATCCAAGATATATAAGCTACACAATAACTCCTTAAAAAATAGTAGAAACTCCTCCAAATAACTAAATACGTTCATACATCACAATTCACATGTCTACAATAATGCATACATGATCTCTATATATACCTATTCACACCTACACATGAGGTCCGTTTACTATTATGTCGACCCTATTACATATATATTTACACATTACATGTACATTTAGCCCCATATATGCCCCCAGCCTTGGGGTCATATCATATACATTTAACCCTATATATTCCCCCTTTGGGTCATAACATACTACCCTCCTTCAAAAAGCTTTGTTCTCAAAGCTTTACAATTAAAGGATTCACATGTGATGAAACAAAGTAATATAATTGTCTTATGTCCTACTTTATTCTTTCCATTGATGATGATACATCCATCCAAAATCAATTCTTTTTTATCGTAATCTTTGGTGGCTAGTTGTTGCATAATTTTCTTTCCCTTGATTCCATGTATTGTTGTTGAAGTTTCTCCAATTTGTAGTAGATGTTGGTCTGTGATAATATCTTGTTGAATAATGGTTTTGTGATGCCATATTATATGAATATTGATTAGTATTCCATATTGTTCCTTGTTAATTCTCACATTGATATTCTTGTCTTCCTTAAAATATTTCCTAATAATGAGGGTGTTGATATGGTTTCACATTTGATGGTTTTTCTTCATTTTGCACAACCATTTCATCTATCTTCTTTTCAGAGACAATGGAATCCTCTATCATATTTTCTTGGTATTTGATTGCTCTAGCATTGGATATAATACCATCATATTTGGAATGTACATCCTCTAGATTAATTTCAACTTATTCAAGTATCTTCCAGTGACCTTCTTGATTCTTGTTTTCTTTAATTATCATTTTGAAGTTGCAATGTCACCCCATTTATCAAATTTTGACGTCCTTCTTCAATTTTGGATTTCATTTCTAATTTTAACTCATTAGTATTTAGGGATTCCTCAACCTTCTTGAAAATGTTCTCTTCAAGTCTTTTGGTAGATTTGTCATCCAAGATCCCCGTTTCTTCTTGATTTTGATAATGCTTCTTTTGTTCTTTCAATATCTTAACCTCATCCAATATTATTTTATTATGGTTTCGTAATTTACATATTTCTTCATCTTTCTTTTTCAATTCTTCCCTTGCCTCATCCTTTTCCCACTTCCCTTTACTACTCATTCCTTGTTTTAATTTTTTAACTTCTTCAACAAGTGCTTCATTAAGGTCTCATATCTTAGATAGCTCATCACCCTTATTATTTATATCTTCTTTTTATTATTTTAAATCCTCTTAAAATTTATACATCTCCTCCCTATTTGTGTCCTTGATCCATTTATTTGAGAAGAGTTTTTCAAAATTTTCCCATGTGGGGGAGAATCTAGTACCTTCATCAAGGGTATCCCATCACTTGCAAGCTTCACCATCAAACTTAATTCTTTCCCATAAAGGAGTCTCACAATGTTATTTTACCACCCTTAACCATTTTAAGGTATTGATTTCATCTTTATCTTCATCTTCTGTAAATTTAGGTATTTCCATTGATTATTAAGTGAGGTCTAAACCCAACCCTCAACTTACAACCTCAATATATTAAGGATAATGATATTAAATAGTTATAATAAATTTTCTCATAAAAATTATGTGTTTTATCTTTCCAATGGATTTTGAATCACCTCAATCAAACATCCCAATCAAAATTTATGATAATTTTAAGTAAACATACCTTTGAAACCCTTATTCGAAGTCTGTCCTCCTGACCGACCTTCCTTTTGATGTATTTATGAAATTTCATCCCTTATGAGTCTGAAATTTTGGTTTGTAGTACAAGGATGTGTCTTCTCTGCAATTCCATAGGTATGACCAAAATTTTAGGTTCCAAATGAAATTTATGATAACTTTCCCACACCTTGCTTATTTTTAGACTATTATGGAGAGCAAACTTGTACAAAATTCCACGCATCCAATATTTGATAAATGATTCTAAAATTTGTACTAGAAATACTACTATCTGTCCTATTTAAAATTCAACATGTCTCGTAGAATTTGGATCCTCTTTGAATAATATATGAATGTTTTATCTGTAATGCATGTTTGAGACTAGTTATAGGACCAGTAAAAAACCCTATCTTCCATAGGGAATATCTATGAAAGTATAACTACCAAGAACTTGAAATCATTACCACATGTACCTATCTATGTATTCTAAATAACCTCTAAGTTTCACTTTTTGAAGTGGCCCTGAAAAAATGTTATAGAAAAAATTCCAAGATGACTTGCTTGAGGAAGAAAAACCCTAGGATTGATGCTATGATACCATATGTAATGTACCAAATGATTAAATATCATAACAAAACATGAGTACAGACCATTTATAAAAATGTGAGTGTGGAGCACAAAACCAATATGTATAAGTTACACAATAACGCCTTAAACAATAGGAGAACCTCCTCCAAATAACCAAATACATTCATACATCACAATTCACATGTCTACAATAATGCATATATGATCTCTATATATACCTATTCACACCTACACATGAGATCCCTTTATTATTATGCTGACCCTATTACATATATATTTACACATTACATGCACATTTATCCCCATATATTCCCCCCATTTGGGTCATATCATATACATTTAACTCTATATATTTCCCTTTTGGGTCATAACAGATTGTTAGGACAAAGGAACCCCTAAAGCATTGATTGAAGTGTATGATCATTATAACAGAAGACATCCTATGAGTATGCAGAAACATCAAAGTGTTGAGCATCATTAGTAATCTAGTGCTCAAGTGGAAGGTTGAAGACCCACACATACATGCACCTTGGTTAAAAACTAATAGTACCTTAGACATAGTTGGGAGGTTATGAGTACTTCTAGGGTTGGGTTTTATGGGTTCTTTTAACCTCATCAAGAAACTCTATACCTAATGTGAACATTTTTGAGCTATTATTTAATTTATTCTTGTACTTAATACACATGATACTAATTTTGGATAGTTCTATTGCACTATTGAGCATGTATTCTTAATGAATCATGCAAAAAAAAGTGTATTAGAATTGAAATAAGGGTTATGTATAGTATTTAATGTCATTGGAATCTTAAAAGGACAATTATCATGCATGACTATTATGATTGTGTATTTAAATAGTCTAATGACATTGGAAAGGGTTGAAAAATGATGGAATAGGATTATAAGACAATAATTCCCCCTTTTCCATCCAATGTCTTTTCATGAGGATCCAAAACAAATATTTTTCATGCGAGTTTGAGAATATATTTTTTAATGGGATTACAATTTTTAGGTGTACAAATTGCATGATTACATAATACTATGATTTTTTGAGGTCGCTTAATCCATGTGTAGTTATAATTGGAAATTTAGATATTTTTGAGGGTGATTTTAGTGAAATTCAAATCAACGAAGTTCGACAAGGACAAATTATTATATTTTTATAATACTCTAAAATTGGTGGTTGATTATTGGTTTTTGATGGTCATTGGATAATGGATGGTTAATGACAATGATGAAACGAGTCACCAAATGCTTGGATATTGATATCATCTTGTCTTACATTTTGTGTTATGGTACTATTTGATCTAATGGCATCGTGATTATGTTTATGTTATCACATTCTGTTTGTTATGGATTATCATTTTAATATAGCTATGATTGGTTAATGGTAGAATGAAAGCAATGAATATTGACATTTTGATGGCTATGGTCACTTRTTCCATATATATGTTATTGTCAATGTTGTTGTTGTGTTAATGGTTGAATCTAAGTTATAGATAGAGTCTAGGCATCACATTTACTATTGGTGAGATATCATTTCATGTTAGGTCAAAAATAGTTAGAACTTGATGCTTGAAAGAGGGATTTTTAATATGAAAAGGTGATTTTGGTCGAAGCTTAGTTGGAGGTGGAAAGGTTGAAGGCTTCTTTGTCCGGAAATGAGATGGAACTCTGCCAGTTAAAGGAAGCTCAAGAGGAAAAGAGTTTTGTTGCTGGCATGTCACCAGATCAGGCTCAGAAACAGTTCTTGTCTTTTCATTTATATCTTAGTGAGGCTGAAAGGGTGATAGGGTTTTAGAAAGAGAAAATAAATGAACTAAAAGATATTGATTCTGAGCCTGCCACCGATGGATTCGGATCTGAACGGGACAAAACCAGATATTCCAGATATTGGGTGGGCGAGAGATGGAAATTCTGGTGATCCCTTCTTCTTGGACTAGTTAAGCATTCTTATTAATGCTTGAAAACCTTTCTATGACTATGACCATTAAGTAAGACAACATTTGGTTTGGTACCCATTATTGTAGTTGGATTAATGATAGGTCATGAAGAAATTCAATGAGTTCATGATTTGAGGACATATTATCAATTAATTTCCTCTCAACTATATAGTTGTATAGTTCTCATTTCTCATTTTAATTAATTGAATATAACAGTAATCACTTTTGGATAGCTTTTTATAAACAACCATTTTTTCTATTTTTTTGCACATGTGTGTGGTTCAAAACATGCATTTTCATGGATATTCCATATTATCACATGTGATGTTTGTAGTGCTTCTTGATACTTTTCATATTCTTTCCCAAATTCATTAATTGAATGATTCTTGTTTATCTTCGATGCTTGATTTAATTGTAGCTTCATTGGATCACTATTAGATTCATCGATATTTTGGCTTACATGAATGCAGAGTTTATGCTTATCTTCACAACTTTCATGCAAATCCATTTGATCACTTTCAAATAAACATGCTCTTTACCATATTTTATGGTATTTATTTGAAGATCGTGTTTTAACAACATTGTGGGATTTGATTCTCCACTCTCATTATCCATGCATGTTCTCATTTAAACTTGTGTTTCCTTTGTCAATTTTTAATATGTTAATGCAAAGGTGTTTTGGAGGATTTAGTTCTAAAGAAAGAGCCTATGTTTAAATTCTTATTTTCTTCATTATTTTTGAAGAGGCCCATGTAAAGGTGTTTTATAGTCTACCATTTTCTAGTCTTCACAACTTTTTTAGTGTTTTTTAGTGTTTTATAGTCTTCACAACTTTCATGCAAATCCATTTGATCACTTTCAAATAAACATGCTCTTTACCATATTTTATGGTATTTATTTGAAGACTGTGTTTTAACAACATTGTGGGATTTGATTCTCCACTCTCATTATCCATGCATGTTCTCATTTAAACTTGTGTTTCCTTTGTCAATTTTTAAGATGTTAATGCAAAGGTGTTTTGGAGGATTTAGTTCTAAAGAAAGAGCCTATGTTTAAATTCTTATTTTCTTCATTATTTTTGAAGAGTCCCATGTAAAGGTGTTTTATAGTCTACCATTTTGAAGATTGACTCTTTGTTGAGAACTAGTTTTCACCTCATCATAGTCAAGATGGTGTTAACATTGTATTTCATACCCAATCAAACATTATTGGGGATTATTGTAATGTTTATTTTTTACACTATCTTTACCACATATTTTCCAATTGTATATTAAGGGAGGGTGTCAAGATGTAATATTTATTGAGTCAAATATAAAAGTAAGTGATGATGTGTTGACACCTTAGTGAATGACATATAGTCTCAAGGCTATTTATTATTCCAACTTTTTGTATTTGTATATTGAATTAAATATTTAATGATTTGAATGAACCAATATCTAATTTTTCATCTATTTTGGCACTTTTTGAGTGAAAATTTGGAGTTATTGACTCATACGACCCATTCTAGGGGTAGGTCTTATTTTGGTAATTTTGGGTCTTGAAAATTCTAGAGCTAGTTTTTTGGGAATATGGTCTTTTTTGGGGTAAAAAATTTGTGGACATAGTCCCAACCTCCAAAATATGTTACACACACTAAGAGCTTTCCAAGAATGTATGTATCACTACAATCAAAGTTTGTATGAGGAATTTATGCCTCTTGTAAGTTGACATGTGGAGCTAGTCAAGTGTGGAATTTCAAGAAGATTCTAGAGGGTCGAAAACACTAACCCTAATTGAGAGTTGAGGAATACAAAACCTTAAAACTAACTCTAAATGGTTATCATGACATGTTAAATATTGGTCTGCTAGAAAATGAAGGGGTTCCATTCTTGTTATTTACCATTCCATAGTTGAGTAGAGCAAGGAAGTGGGATATTGGATTAGAACAGAGGAAGTAGAATACCTTGCAACAATCATACATGCCACAATGTCAATCCAAACTCCATAATGAGTTCACCTTTATTTGTGTTTTCATTTCATATCTAAGAAGAAAAGAGATGGCATAGTCCTTACCTTTTGGCTTGGTTTTCCCATATTGGGTTCATTGTGTGGATGGTGTGGTATTTGTTTTATCTTTTTTGTTTGTTTTAGTCTTAGCTTATTTTAGTAATTTAGTGCCAAGCTAGTAAAATTAAATCTTAATCTTAAGTAAAACATTGCATAACAAATAATTTGAAAAAACTTGTAATATTTGTTATGAAAAACTATTCCAGCGGAATATCCATGGCACTTTACAGATCATATTGGTATCATATAAGTTTTATTTGGATATTTTGTCGAAAATTGTAGGATCTAGAAATTGGATTAAATAAAAAGTCTTGAAACCCTATCCTTGGTGGATGAATACAATAAAAGTACAAGGGGTGACTTGGATGAGAGGTTTTCAAATCTATAATCATAAGTCTTTGACATATATCATAACATGACAATTCTCATGGAAAATATAGAGAGAAATTTTAGACCTTTTAGGGAGTTTGGTAGCTCTAACTCAAAAAATAGTTCTGACAAGAAATATGGTGATAAAGAATAAATAGAAAAGGAGCTATAAAAGGAGCCATAGAAAGGGAGACCATGTTCCAACATCACTTCTTCCCAATATATGATCAAAATGGAGGTGAAATTGGATATCAAACCCTATCACGGTGAGATTGATGTTATTAATTTGAATCGATGGTTGCACATATAATAGTCTATTTTAGTGTTAATAACATAGGAGAAGAGAAAAATACATCATTTTCCCAATTGAAGTTAAAGACCATGCCCAATATTGGTGGGAAAACCACACACAGACACTTAGGACAAAGGGAGATCCAACAATAACTAAGTGGCAGGTATTTAAAACCGTCATTAAGTCCCATTTTTAGCTTATTGTGCATGAAGAGGACTAACAGATCCATTGGATTTACTTCCTATATAAGAAAGGGTAGAGTGTACAAGAGTACATGTTGTAGGTGCTAGTCAGCTTTATCGACTAGAACTATCCGTTGAACATCCAAGTCAACTGCAAAATTCAGTTAGTGAATTTAGTCGAACATACAGTTAAGTCAGACGACCATGTAGTTACAAAGTGTAAATGAATGATAATTGTATAGAATGCATATGTGTGTGTGTGGCTATGTAATGGAGAGAGAGAGAGAGAGGTTGTTTTATATATCTAATTAAAAGCATTGATGGTTCTCCCACATTTTTTGTATGCTTACTTATGTCTCTATGTGTACTTATATATGATGTTGTGATATATGTTCCTCTGTGTAAGGATCAATTGATAACTTCTCATACTTTCCATTAGATTACATTATTGGTTTGATTTCTGGTAGTTCTGAATTTGGGCATGCATAAAGTAAAAGACACATAGATGTTAACTTTGGAAGACATACACGAATGGTGGGAGAGTAAAATTTCCAATTACATTAAAAAATATGCATGAAGAAATTGACTAACGCTAGCCAAAGCACATACCCAGTTCTTTTCAGATACACAGGAAAAATTCCTAGAGGCCATTCCAAAAGCATTGCACAAATATGTCAATTAGTATAATGTGAAGAATCACTCCCGGTGAGGAATTGATGCACACAATCAAAACAAAGGAAGAACAAACTTGAATGATTGTTTTTAAAGGATCGTGCACAATTACATTAAATACAATTTTGCATCGAATCGCATGGCATTTTCCTTTGCACCGTCCCATCCCTGCTTTATAAATTTATACTAGACAAGGGTTTCAGAGACATCGTCGAGTACCAACCCCTTTTGGATAATCATCCTCCAAATTCCAATTGGAAACAAAAGAAAGAAGAGTGGGAATAATTTATGGAAGCTAACTATAAAGATACAAGAGAAGCTTGGGATTATTTTCTGAATAAATGAAATCAGCCAGAATATGTAACACCACTGACTGTGAGTAAGTCAGGCTGGTGATGGGGGGTTGGAAAATCCATGCGATGACATAATTTGATTTAAGAAAAACCATGTCAAAAATGTTTGAAGTCGAGAGGAAGAGAACTGAATCAAGTGAGAAGTATGCACGTTGAATGCAGACCCATAAACCTTCAATAGATATTCAAAAATTAGAGAGGGACACGAGGAAAACAAGGTGATAAGAGTTACAAAATGAAAGGGATCCTAGAAGTTCAAATAGGAAACCTACCCATGCATGAAAGATCGATGGATCATCCCTTGAGAGCACCTCAAAATCTCCTCGGAGGAGTATGTTAATATTATGGTAGTTGTGGGAGGTATTTACCTCCACGTGTGAACCTGACGAGAATAGAGGACTCCGAGAAGCAAGAGAAACCCTAATGAGTTGGATAATAACCATAGAAGCCTTGTCGGCTCAAGAAGATAATTTATATTAGGCTATTAGCCTCCAAGAGAAGAAGTCGACCAGAAATAATAATAATATACTAAACAGACACATATCCAGAAGGAGAAGTCAACCCCAACAAAACTGGCAGGACTACTATAAATACAGGGTACCAGTTCTCATTTGTAGCATCTCAGAATTGTAGTTCCCAGTTTTGGTGCGCATTGCAGCTCCAGTTTGGTGTGCACGTGTGGAGGAGGACTGCAGGTGTAGCTGCAGCAGCAACTACTTTCAGTGTTGGCTTGGACTATCTATTGGCGAGGGTTTGGACGATGTGCTATCCTTGGGGAAAGGTGCGCTACCCCTTTGTTTGGCTATCTAGCCTAGGGTTTTCTCCCAGAGGAATTCTCAGTCAAGGTTAAGGTGCTCGGAGGGAGGCTTTGGCCTATGGTTGGGTGACAAGGGTATCGTCAATGGTAAAAATAGCACACCATCTTCTATATTATAACAGGTTATGGGTCCACACCCCTTTAGTAAGCCTAAAATGCTGGAAGGAAACATAGCCGCTAGATATTGAGCTCATTGAGGAACTGCTGCTAGGGTTACTAGCAGGAGTAGCTTCCAAAAGCACTGCAGCTAGGGTTACTAGCAGAAGCAGTTGTAGAAACCCTAAACCTCTTTTTGAGGCACCTTAAGTGACGAGATTGACCTAATATCTGGATAGATCAGTGCACCCTAGCCCAGTGCATCTCCTGGTACTCTCAGAAGGCCAAGGCATGAAGTTTGGATTTCTGGTCAAATCTAGGGTTTGACCAAGCCAAGCAAGCCATGACGAACTCTATGAAGTCTGAGAACAAGCTAGATGGAGCCTCTAACTTCAGAGCATGGAAGACAAGGATTTCCCTCATCCTTGCTAAGAATAAAGTGTTGGATATTGTGAAAGGAAAGATCGTGAAGCCAGAGTTTAAAGAAGGAGAAGAGAAGGAACCGCATAACATTGCAGCTATGGAGAAGTTAAAAGATGTTGACATCAATGCCATGAGTATCATAGTGGATTCCATAAAAGACCACTTGATACCCTACATCTCCCATCTTGACTCATCAAAGAAGATGTATGATGCCCTAACAAATCTCTTCTCAGTCAGAAACATTGGACAAGT
>SNQJ01S0013074.1:70533-83918 GCA_010110895.2 Picea sitchensis | reverse complement strand
CCAGACCAGACATTTGTTTTGCCGTGAACACCTTGAGTCAGTTTCTGGTAGAACCCAGACGTGTTCACCTAGTGGCTGCAAAACATGTGATGAGGTACCTTAAAGGTACAATAGATTGTGGTCTCAGCTATGATGGAGATCATCATTTCACATTGAGTGGATATACTGATGCAGATTGGGCAGGAAGTGTTTCTGACAAGAAAAGCACTTCAGGATGCTGTTTCAGTGTTCCAAGATGATATTGATGATGCTGTCCTCCCACCCACTTGATGCTGTTGATGATGTTGTCCTCTCTCTCTCGCATGATGCTGCTTAAGAATACCTTTCTTGTTAAGGGGGAGTGTTGAAATAATGTAACTGCAAAGTGTATTCTTATTATTATTTGATATATTATTCATTGGATCAATCCCCATTGTGGATAGATCATGTCGGCTACTTTAAAATGACCAAATCCCCTTTTGCGGATTGGTCATATTGTAATTGTAAAAGGCAAAATAAGAAGTTGGCCCTAGAATATATCAAAGAAGCCTCGAAACATAATAAAGGTGGTTATAACCACCCAGTTGGAGAAGTCGGCCCTGCCATTGAAGAGACACTTCACACGTGCCAGTCTTGTATAAATAAGGAGGCTAGCGCCTCACTTAGATACAACTCACTTGCTCATTTGTGAGACAAGTTTCGTAATTGCAGTTAGAGAAGAAGGAGAGAGAGTGGCACATATCTGGGAGAGGATCTTCTGCATTAGTTTAAGAGATCTCTTGGCATTGTATTGGCCATCTATAATAAGGAAGTTTTGCTGGGTTTTCTTCCCCTAGAGGGTTTCCCAGGATAAATGCTGTGTCTCTTGTGATTGTGTATTTCTCAGTGATCTTGTATTATGCTATTCTTATCTAATGAAATGCAAAGAACTATAATAATCGCTTAAACATTTACATAGAACACCATCTCCTAGTGAGAACAATGTCATACATCAACGCACCAAGTCAGTAAGAAACATCAACAACATCTACCTCCTAACACCATCATCTAACTCCTTGTCGGGATAGAACCATCATCCTTATCCAAGATAAGTGTATATACCAAACCACATCATAATGAGATAGTATGCTCTACAACCAACCATATGCGCAACTAGGCGGTGATCAACAAGGCACACACATGTGAGAAGACCACCAAGCAACGAACATAATCATCTAACCAAACACAATCGTGACTCAGTAAAACGTCTGAGTATCTTGCACATAACCTCCATTCCCATTATTTCTTTTCTCTTAAGCCTCTCAAGAAACCTTTAGTAGAATTTTATGCATAAAATGAGTTTCACATGGAATATTATGCCTTACTTGTAAATATAAGTTTTTATTGGTTTCGATGACAATTGGATTTGTTAGTTGAGTCTAGGTGAAGAATTACCTTTCTTTCTTATTTGAGATAACCACATGATTTATGAAATATTTAATTTTGTAGGAATGGAAGAAATTATTCCAACTCACCCATTTACTTTATGGGTGCTAGGAATTCAAATGTTTGCCATTCCAAAAACAAATTGGGTTGTTTGTTAGATAACAAATTCTGTCAATTTGTTAATTCTCAATACCAACATTCTATTTATTTCCATCACCGTGGGTTTTAGCAAGAAGCTATCAATTTTTAAGTAGTTATTTGTATTGATGTCATGAAAACAAACATATTTTGTTCATGTCATTGTAAGTTGCAATATTGCTTTAACAATCAGTCATTTTTGCTTAGTTTGAATTCTAAGATGTTCTTTGGCATTGGGCGTAATCACAACTTTTGTTTACTTTTTAGACTTTCAGATTTCATCACATTTTAAAGGTCTTTCTAGTCTCTAAACTCATGTTCTTAAACGTACATATCATTTTCCCCATTTGATATTGGCCTTAGAATAGCTAACCTATTCTTAATTTTTTAAGGCCATGACATATAAAATACACGTTCACATAGACTACTTAAATATCACATAGAATATCACATAGAATATAGCAATTATTAGAGTGCAAACATCCTTTATCCTTTATAATGGTACAATATCATTCACAAGATCAATTATGTAGTTTCTTGATTGCTTCATATTCTAACTACCAATCTTTTGTCCTTATCTCATTTGTTTCTAGCAATTTAACATCGGTTCTTCTGCTTCCAACAAAACCTTGTCATGTCCTTACATTCGCAAGTCATATCTTGTGAGACTTTTGAAAGCCCACAACCTAACTGATGCAGGAGCATCTTTGGCCTTAGGCAATCCGCATCAACCAAAAAAAATACAATTTCAAGTTAGTAATGGTAGGATGAAATAAGGGTGCTGTAACTCCACATTGTTGCACCTCCATTTAAATACTGTTGTCATAGGATTTGTATTTGTGCAAAGCCCTCTACAAGATCCGAATCTTGTGTAACAATTGGAAGCTTCTACCATTGTCTCCTGAAGCTTCTACCACTGTCACCTTAGTAGATGCTTCCCTCATTTTAGTGATGGAAGAGAGTCCAACACAAGGGAGGCTTCCTTGGTGACCTCAAGGGATCAGATAGCAAGATTAGTCGAGCCTACAACCCCCTATCTTGCTCACCTAAAGATTATGTCAAGGTCTAGGAGAGGGAATAAAACTAACGAGGTAATTGTTTCACCTGTATGAGACAATAAACAATTTGAAGCATAATATGGACAATTGCCAAGTTATAAAGCTCAAAAATGACCTCTTAGACACTAGATGATCAATAAATTCAATGGCTGTTGCAACTTACAGCAATAAAACAAATGTATAACAACAATTAATCTTTTGCAACAGCAGCAAGAAAAAGTACTCAGAAATGTAGCAATTTAGCATGAAAAACAAACCTTCAACATGTACAATATTATCCAATTGCTAGATCTGAATTCTAAGTATATTAGGCCACTTTTCCAAGTATGTATGCAGCAAATTGAAGTAAAAATCAGTGGGTGTAGCAAACTTTTGTAACAGCAGCAATAAATAGCATTAGTTTGCTAAAGTTAGGGTTAGGGAAGTTAGTAAGATTTTTGAGAGAGAGAGAGAGAATACTAATTCTAAATGCAATTTTCACTACAAGAAAAGCTTTAGACTAGTGCCGTTGTCTTGTAGGGCTCATGGAGTCAAACATGCAACACCTTGAAGATTGATCTAGATGATAAAGAAGAATGAGGTTTAAACCCTAAGGTGGAAAGCTTCTTGGGCCTTAGGACTAAACTTTCAAGCAAATGATCCCTAGGGTGCAAAGCCTCTTGGGCCCTAGGTGTCGTTTCCTCTCTTCTAGATAACCTAGGTCAAGGATCAAAGACTAGGATCAAAACCCTAAGGTGCAAAGCCTCTTGGGGCTTAGGTTATTAACCCTAGCAAAGATTGCTTTCACAAAACTTGGACAAACAAAGCATGTGAAGGAGAGAAATACTTTTGTGTCCTTCTTAGGGTTTCACCAAGACAAAGTAACATGCAACAAGATAGTAATTAACACCTTAAAACATAACAATGACATGGGATTGTAGCAATTACTTACTTATCCAAATTGCTAGGCTAGAAAAACCCTAGTTGCAACAACATACATCCAAGAAAGCAAGAAGCATTCACAATAATCCTCCAAGATTAGCAAATGAGATCCAAGAGACAAAAGAGGTAGAGCAAACTTTTCTAAGTAGCTCTTCCACAAAATGTGAGTGAATGATAATCCAAATGAGAGGAGTGCTAGCCTTATAAGTAAGGAAACCCTAGAGCTCCAAAAGTCACAAAAATGAAAAGTCATGTCTCTTAAGTGGGGTTGACCCCTCCGATTTGCCTTTACAAATGGTAAAAAATGTCAAAATAATACAAAAATGCCCTCCTAGGTCACACGTGTGGTGACGTCATGCTCCAAGAGGGCGTGTGAGAACCTTCCAAGGCCACATGTCATCATCTCATGGTGCAATCATGGTAGGAGGTACATCTCCTCGTCTATGGTCATGTCACATCATCAAGGGTACCCCAAATGGCCATCAAACCCCATCATCGTTAAACCCTAAGGTGTGACGTCATCATCAAAGGAGGGCCAATATCCAAGGTGGAGAGGAGTATATCTGATCTTTGCAAGGCATCAAACTGTCCACCAGTGTAACGTCCTCAATCCAATGAGTAATAATCCCTGGGGTACACTGCCTAGCATGTGGGCTTACAACCCTTCTGTTTGCCACCATGACCAAATCTGTCAAAATCAAGCCAATCTATCCATCGTCCAAGGCCTCGAAAATGTGTGTAATGTCCCTTACTAATTTTTTCGATTTCTAACTCAGTTTGTTGGTGTGGACATTTGGTCAAACAATTTACGTGCACACTCAGGACCTCTAGTAAAATGCCCTTTCTGTTTGTTGTAGCTTATTTTGGGTGTAAATCTTTTTGTCAAAACACTTGGTAGCACCTCTAAACCCCATTGTATAACCTTTTGACTGCTACTGTTACAATTATGTTCTTCTAGTTGGTGTTTTTAATGGAAAAGTGATGGTTTTGTGCCAAACTGAGTTTTCATTTTGTATGCAATTTATAACATTAGTTTTGCAAATTAAGAACTTGCTAAGACACTAGAATAACCAATACACACAACAAAAGATCTGATTTTTATTATCTTTCTGTCCTGGTACATCAACTGGGTAACACAAAGGCTCAGTTTGACCTTTCCACAGGAAATGGGGTGCCTTTGCAAGGTGAAACAATCCCTCACAACTCCTACAACAAGTGGAAATCGGCCCAAACAGAGGAATATACTCCTACAGCTAGGGATTAGCCTCCCACAGTCAACAAGTCGGCCCCAACAACTTCAGAATCTGCCCAACAAGAGAGCACAACCTCCCTACAGCGAGAACTCGACCCCAATATCTCTGAAATTTGCCCAACAATAAAGTTCGGCCTTCCTACAGCCAGATCTCAGTGTTGAATTTAATGTAGTTGCAAGAGCCATTCTTCCTGGAGATTGGCATAAGACCCTAGTTATGGACTAGGGCCCCCAGTACACTCCTGGGGTTCTTGGTCTGGGACCAAGCAGTTAGAGCCATGGCAAAAGACCCTTGCGAGGGCCCCCAGTAGATGACTGGGGTTCTTGGTTTGGGACCAAGCAGTAAAGACCTTAGATGTATTCTAGAGCCCCTGGATGTGTTCCAGGGAATCCTTGCCCTGAGCTTGGATTAATCCTTGGATGTGTTCCTTGGTGGTTGATATAAGTCCCTAGAAGTGTCTAGGGCCCCTGGATGTGTTCCAGGGAACCCATGCCTAAAACATGGGTTGATCCTTGGTCTTGTACCTTGGTGGATAAGAACCCAAATGTGTTTTGGGGTAACCTAGTCTTTGACCAGGTAGATCTTGGTGTAATACCAAGATATATTGATGAGTGATCCTTTTCCTCTCTCCCAGGATGGTCCATAGGGCCTAAGAGAGACTATGAAGATGAGCATGACCACATTGTGTGATGTACCCCTTTATACAATGATGATAAAGTTATTGGTCACCTTGAAATTCATATGGACATGTTTTGCCTCTGAGAAAACCCCTTGTTTGATCTTCACCCTTAGTTTTTGAGTTTGGGTATGAGTGGGGTTTCTAATTTTGTTTTAGGGTTTTGTAATGATTAATTTAGAAATATCAATTAATATTTAATGACATTAATTTAATATTTATATTAAATAATGTGTCATTATATTAATTAATATTTTATTATCCTAAGCCCTAGCCTAAAACTATAAATTAGAACCCTACCTCTCTATTCTCACACTCACTTACTCTCATTTTCCTCTTCAAGGCCGCGCCTACCTCAATATTGTTCTCTTCTAAGATCTGCGGCCCTCCTAACAAGACAATCCTACTTAGTATTGCGGGCCTCCTAACAGGACAATCCTTCTCAGACTTGAAGGTTTCCTTACTCTATGTTTTGTGTTGCCTTGGAGCTATTTATCTTGAAGGGTTACTTGTTGAAGCTGTTTCTACTGCCAGGTCTGTCCCATCTCTTGTTCCAGGCTTGTTCTAGTTGCCGACCCCTTCTAGTGTGTGAGATCTGCTTGTTACGACCCTCTTTCAAGTGTGAGATCCATGTGGTATTCCAATCGACCTCCTTTTCTCTGTGTCTTCTTTATTGCAGGCCGTCGTCCACTTCTTTAAGTACAGATTTGGATTGTGTTAAGGCCGTGGCTGATCTTCCAGGTTCTTTTCTTGCTACCACAATTTCTTTAGCAGTCAGATCTCTCGCTGTGTGTGGTTGAGATAAGGGTTTGCCATTCAAGCAAACTGTTTGAGGTTCTTGTCTCTTTTGTTTGGGGAAGAGTTTTCCATTCAAGCAAACTGTTTGAGGTTCTTGTCTCTTTTGTTTGGGGAAGGGATTGCCATTCAAGCAAACTGTTTGGGGTTCTTGTCTCTTTTGTTTGGGGTTTTTCTCTTATGGCAAGATAGTCCTATGATCTCCTTGATAGAGATCAATCCTTAAGTGATTGATCTATGAACCTAAACTGAATCTGAGCATAATTCAGAGGATTACTTTTCACTTGTGTGCCAAGTTCTTCCTTCATTGCTCAAGAGGTAAATTCTTGAGGTAAGTTTCAATTGCATTCTACTTCAGTTTGGATTATTTGTTTATGCTCAGATCTACTAATTTGCTAACTCAGAAATAACTATTGTTTTAGATCTATGGTTGTTATGCTCAGATCTACTAGTTTGCTAACTCATAAATAACTATTGTTTTAGATCTATGATTGTTATACTCAGATCTACTAGCCTGCATACTCAGAAATAATTATTTGGTTCATATCTAATAGTTTGCATGCTCATAAATATTTTGTGGTTTTAGATCTAATTGTTGTTTTCAGATCTACTGTATTCTTATGTACCTTTGATCATAATTTTTTATTTAGATCTATTGAGTACTTGTTGATCTAGTTAACATAATTTTTTAAAAAGTATTCTGTCTGTTCTTCTCCCGATTTCTAACACTCAACCCACTAAAGAAGATTTGTTTCTCCTCAACAAGAACTTGGCCGCCTCAAGAGAACTCGACACTCATACCATAAAACTCAGTCACAAAATGAGAAAATGCTGCCACCAAAATGAGTAACTCAGCCACAAACGAGAAACTCAGTCGCCACAATGGAAACTCTGTTACAATGAAGCACAATGAAAAAATTTGAGTGATTTTCTCTCCAAGACCAACTAGGGCGGATGGTCTCACCACCAAAACCAATCTTCCTCTCTAGGGTTTTTTCGTCCCAAGAACAAAAAGCCACAAGAGCTCCTCGAATTCGTTTTTAAAAAATAACAATGCATAATGAGATAGGGTGCCCTCATTCATCTTTTAACTCCTCGTTCACCCTTTTTTTGACCCATTTACCCTTTTAATAAAGTATAGTGACTTTATAAGCTCAAAGTCACTTAAAACACCTTTTCACTTAATTATTCAATGTCACTTTTAAAAAGATTGCTTTTTCTCCCCGCTGACATTAAATAATTAATTAATTCCCTTATTCTTTCAGTTACTATAGCCTACGGGAATTACTTAGTCTATTTCGTCAATTTCCTGGAGTGATCATTTGGAAAGGGACATTACAATCCTCCCTTCCCGAGATTGCTTGTCCTTAAGAAACTGCAAGTTTGGATGCTGCAAGATCTGGTCATGTTCACACGTGGCATCCTCTACAGGAAAATCTCTCCACTTGATGAGGTACTCTTGAATCACCTTGTTACGCAATTTCCTCTCCTGGACCTCCAGAACCTCCTCAGGAACCAACACTAACTGCCCCTCCTCATCCAATGAGGGTAACTCTGCCGAAGAAGTGACATGTTGTCCCAATGCCTTCTTGAGGCACGAAACATGAAACACATTGTGGATCTTACTCCCTTCTGGAAACTCAAGCTCATAAGCCACCTCACCAACTCTCTGAATCACCTTGTAGGGGCCATAAAAGCGTGGTTTTAGCTTTTCTGCACCACATTTCTTCAGTGAAGACAGTTCGTAGGGTTGTAATCTCAAAAATACCAAGTCTCCCACCTCAAAAGTGTGCTTGACCCTGTGCCTGTCTGCATAGTTCTTCTGCTGATTCTGTGCTATCTGTAAATTGTCCTTGAGAGTTTTGAGGATCAGTGTTACAAGAACCGAATCAGAACCGGTAAAACCGACCGGTTCCGAGCCCAGACCGGTTCAAACCGGTCCCTTAAACCGCTTCAGACCGGTTTCGTACGGAACCGTTTTTTTTTGCTTGAACCGACTGGTTTCGTACGTCACCGTTTTTTTTTTGCCAATGAGGCCCGTGGCCGGAAAAGTGAGGGAATTTTTTATTTTTTTAAAAATTTAGGGTTAGGGGCATGCATGGGAAGCTTCTAGAATTGTCTAGAGCCCCTAATGAAGCTATAAAGCCAACCCCACCCCCTCTTTCACTCACACTACTCATTTGGATTCTCTTGAGTTTTTGAGCTAAGTTTTTTTTTTGATTTTAGAGAGCTGATTGCAGGGCTGAGTTGGAGAGGTTGCTAGGTTGCTTTGGAGAGGTGATTGTTGGGCTCATTTGGAGAGTTATTTTGCCTCTTTTCTTGAAGCCGATTTGGAGAGTTATTTTGCCGAATTTGGGAGCATATTTGGAGCATATTTTTTGGACAGATTTGGAGCTTATTTCTTGGGCAGATTTGGAGTTTGTTTTCAAGGTATGTAAACTATGCACTTACTCCCCTTAAAAATGTTGTTTTTTTCTACAAAAAAAGTATTGTTGTTTTCAACTTTTCTCCTAGGCTCTAACCCCTAGCAATTAAAATTTAAAAGTTAAAACTTAAAACACATAGTGTTTTTATTTGCAGATTTTTATTTGTTTCCATTGCTCCTAAAGACAAGAAGGATCCAGGATGTCTTCATTGCCAATTGATTGATGGGTCAATGGTTTGTAATTATTGCAAAAAGGAGGTTGGTGGGGGGGGTATTCATAGGATCAAACAACATCTAGCCAATGCAAGGGGGAATATAAAACAATGCTTGGAAGTTCCTCATGAACTAAAAGCTGAGATTGTAGTGTCCCCAAGGCTGAGCCCCGACTGTCGACCAAGTTCTGAAAGGAATTGTCATTATGTTTTATAGGCTGGTGAGCCAAGTTCTTATAAGCTGGAGACTTATGTGTTTGTTAGGCCAGGGAGCCTAAGTGTTGAAGGCCAGGAGCCTGTTGTTGTACTTGTATGTATGCAGAACATTTAATAAAATATAAACACCGCCAGGTGCAGATCGACCACGATGAATGAGTGAAGGGGGACTGAGCATCGACAGACTGGGCAAGGAATTAGGGGCTGGAAGGTGTGAAAGGGGCTAAGTGTTGAGCCTAGGGTCTAAGCCTAGGGGGGCTTAAGCCTGGGAATAATATTTTAATATTATTCCAAAAGATATGTGCATCATATGGTTTTTTATCCTAAGTCCTTTTGGAAGGACACGTGAATTCCCAAGTGGTGGGAGGAACGTGTGTTGGTGGAACACATGCAGTTCCATGGGTGACAAGTGTCAACCCTGGTGCATGCGAATAAAACGGCCAGGGTGAGCCGTGAGAAGGTTCCAATTTCCATTCCATCGGATTGTCTGAACGCGTACGGAGCTCTGAGCAGTATGACTAACCCGACTCCTGTAGAGAACCTTCGGGAGACCCTGTGACTCGAATGTCTGTGTCTGATTCTGAGAAATCCCGTGCGTGTAACCCCAGCCTACGAGAAGCTGGTGTTGAATTTGGGGAAGAGTCTTTGCTTGTTCGAGAAAGTTGAGCGAGCCTATGCGAGCATTCCCTGTTCCGAAGCCGCGACTGTGAAGCCATCCTGTGATTGCCGAACCAGTTTTTGGAAAGCCTGTGTCTGTTTTCCCGTGGGATTGTTGAGACTACTCAGTACTGGACTGCGTGAGGCTTGTTGGCCTGTGAGCGACTCCCTCCAGGTGAGAGAGTGCACAGGGGAAGGAGAGAACTCCTGGAAGGAACCCTGTAGCTGCCATAGAGCCCGGAGACTTCCGGTCCGGTCTGTTCTTGTAACCCAAGGTAAGGGAGATTGGCAGCCGAAGGACTGTCCAGGTGACAGAGAAGGTGCATTCTCCTGAGGTGGAACAGGCATGTGGGAAATGAGGGTCTGTGGGCAGTGAGCGTGGGAGATTCCTGGGAGAGCATTCCGTCCTTGTGGTTGTGTGTGACTGTTTTCCCTGTAACCTCAGCCTGAGCCTAGATTCCTTGCCTTGGGGTGGAGCTTAGTCCCAGCTCGGGGGTGACCCACTGCTGAGTTGATGAGCAGTGCGGTCTAAGGCTGGGAGGTTCGTGGAAGGCCTGCACTTGGTTGGTGGATTCTACCACTGTTAAAAGATAAGTATCTGATTATGTTTTAATCATGTTTTTGCATGACTCTAGTGCTTATGATATCATGATTTCCGCTGTGTATATGAATTAGTATGAAATGCTATTGATTGTTAATTATGGCAGTAACTCATATGAATACTCTGTGTAGAATGTGTTTACTTGTTTAAATGCATTAGATTTATAATACCTATATGAGTTATGTGCAAAGTGGTGTTATAAGTTTTCTTTTAAGAACGACTAAATGAAGTAGCAGAAAATGTGCGCTACAGTTTGGTATCAGAGCGCGAGTAAGCCCAAAGTTCCGAAATGGGTGTGCTACAAATTGGTATCAGAGCCAAGGTTTCGACACTGAGCCTGGATGGGCCAGTGGAGCAGTCTTTGGACCGAGAATGCGAAGGAAATGGGGTCTGGAAGGCCAATTTCGGACCTTGGTTTGCCTCGAAGGGTCAAGGAGTTACTTGACGAGTTTTTTTGAGCTCAGGAGGTTAGCAACGTGTGAAACCACAGTCGAGGTGGTCTATGGCCACGGGAAAATAGGTCTCCACACCAATAGCGTTAGAACTTAGGATCTGCTCGGGAGGGAAGGTGGACCCTCGTGACCGTCGGATCTAGAGAGTATGCGCAGGGTTTAAAGCCCTTTTGAAATTGCATAGGAGTGTGGAAATCGCGATACGCGAAATCCCGAAACAATCTACACCGTAGATCGTGGGGAGAAGAACTCGACCGTTGGATCAAGTAGTTTAATAGACAGTGGTTTTGGCAAATAGAAGTTCAAGATGTGTGGATGCATGAACTTTCGATGCCGAAACCCCGAAACGCCGAAAGGATCTGCGCCGTGAATCCGAGGAGGGGATCTGACCGTTGGATTCCATGCTTGGATTGGACGTGGACGCATGAATGCGTACCACGTGCCAGTGAGTCGAGGAGACATACTAGAGTGGTGGGACCCGATGACGTCGTTAAAAGCGACGTGGACCCTCCTGAACGTACCACATGCCACGGTGGTGAAGGGTGACAGCTGTGCTGTGGGCTCGGAGAATAAAGTAACTCGCGATTTCGGGGACTCGCGAGATAAGGCCATGGGAGCTCGACATTGAAACTCACGAAGTTGCGAAGTAGCGAGAACGAGAGGAGAAAAGTCAACATTGCTTCTCGGGGTTTCGTGAAAGGAAGGTACCAGGGTTGGATGCCACAACTCACGAAGGTGCGAGTAGCGAAGAGTGCTAGCACTTAGCCCTAGACTCACCTCGGGTATCGACGGTTAGAGGAAATGAGTTGAGGGTCTTCGACTCACGAACTCGCGAGATCGCGAGTTGCGAAAAGGGTGACTTGGGTTACGAATATTTAACTGTCGGATCTTCGTGGACCGAGATTCCGAAGTTTCGAAGTCCCGAAAATTGCAGAGCCAGACAGAGCTCAGAAAACTTTGTGAAGTTGAAACGTCTTTTGTTCTTGTTCGTATTGGTTTATAAATGTTGTGGATTGTTCGTCAGGTTTTAATGGCCTGACAAACTTCGCATTGAATTGCACAGTGTGAGTGCAGAGTTCAACGAGAGTCAGGATTCCAGTTAACCAACGCCGAGTATGGAATGGGAAAAGGTGATGATTGCCTCCGAAATAGGAGACGAACGGGAAGGAAAAGATGTCAATATGGGAGTGGAAGGATCGAACTCCAATGGGCACGGAAAAGAGATGGATAAGGAAGAACATATGATGCAACTCATCGAAAGATCGCAGAAAGATGCCCAGGCTCGCCTAGCTGATAGTAGAAAGCTCATGAAAATCAGGGATCGGCAGGGTGAATTCAACTTAAAAATGTTGAAGAGCCTGGAAAGAATAGAAAAGAAATTGGAAAAAGGGAGTGACACAAGCATATCAAGAAGTGTCAGAACCCCTGAGAGGAGAAGGAGATCGAGGAGTGGTAACAAACATTACCGTCTCTCCTCGAAGCATTCTGGCAAGGAGACACACAGTAGTTCAAGTCCGTCCCCTACCAGAAAACATCGAAAATATGGAAAGGATGAATTGAAAGGGGAGATGAACAAAATTAAGCCTCCAACATTCGATGGAGAGCATAAGAAGGAAGAAGATGCCGAGACCTGGTTGCTTGGTATGAAGAAATACTTCCAACTGCAGAATTATTCTGCCCATGCAGAAGGAAGAATTGCAATGTACCAACTGAAAGGAAAAGCATCCATGTGGTGGGATTAGTTTGTGCAGGTGCAGCACATCCGAGAGAAAGAGGTCACTTGGAAGGAATTTAAGAGGTATTTCGAGAAGAAATACCTGACTAAAAGATACTATGACAGAAAGATGAAGGAGTTCTTCGAACTCAAGTTGTGAAGTATGACCATTGATGAGTATGAACAAAGTTTTCTGGAATTACTGAAGTATGTTCCATTCATCAAAGACGAGGCTGTCAAGATTCAGAGGTATCTGAGTGGACTGCCACCTTCCATTGGTGACAAGATTCAGTATGACGATCCTAAGGCCATGGAAGAAACCATAAGAAGGGCGAAATGTCTATACGAACAACAAAGAGAAAAGCCTACCCTTCGGAAGGTTTGGAATGATCAGAGGAAGTTTAAGAAAGAACAGAGGCAGAAGGGAAACATGCCTCCCTTTTTCAAGAATGGCCCTGGCGAACAGTCATCCTTTAGAGACCCCAGGAAAGTTGAAGGGAGTGAGCAGATGCCGAGGTCTCCACCTATGGAGTGTTGGGGCTGTAAAGGGAATCATAGGTACCGAGACTGCCCCCACAGAAAAGACAAAGCAAGAACTGTCCATACTGTTCAGCAAGCTAAAACAGTGGAGGATATGGGCAACAGAATGCCGAGGATCTACGCAGCCCTGGACAACAAACAAGCAGAATTTCAATCGCACATGATTGAAGTGGAAGGTATGATCAACAACCGACCACTTGTTATTTTAATTGATTTAGGGGCTAGCCATAGTTATGTAGATCCTAGAGTGGTGGAAAGTTTGCATCTAACGAGAAGCAAACATGAGAAGTCTTGGTTAGTGCAGTTGGCCACAGGGACCAAGA
>SNQJ01S0013074.1:53796-66112 GCA_010110895.2 Picea sitchensis | reverse complement strand
TTGCTGGGTTTTCTTCCCCTAGAGGGTTTCCCAGGATAAATGCTGTGTCTCTTGTGAATGTGTATTTCTCAGTGATCTTGTTCTTATGTTGCTCTTATCTATTGAAATGTAAAGAACTATAATAATGGCATAAACATTAACAGAGAAATCACCAAAAGACATTTGCAAGAGAGAGATATATCCAAGTTGCCCAAAGAGGGCACAAATTTCAGCCAAGTATCTTCTCCAAATGGGAGAGCTGTGATGAAAATGAAATAGAAATGATCCTTATTTATACAAAACCTCTAAAAAGTGTTTGTCCACTTAACTTTAGGGTAAACCGAAAATTAAGGGGCCAACAACCCTTACTTTTCCATTTTACAACTTCAAATTTGATTTTGCACATAAGAAAACCCTAAAAGAAGCATGACGTCACCCCTTTAGGGCAACGTTTTGGCACTTGGAGCAATTCGTTGAGCTTGGAGGTGAAATGTTGGGCCTCCAAATGCCTTTCTCTCATGTGGTAGGGTCTCCTCGATCAAGCCAATGTCTCTCTCTATCCAAAAGGTGCCAAGTGTCAAGTCAACCACAGCACCACTCCAAACCCTAGCTCTAGGGTGATGTCAAGCTCTCCAAATGTGACGTTTTGACCTCCAAAGGCAAAATGTTGGGCTTGTAGGGGTTAGGTGAGGTCTTCCAAAGCGTCTCTCAAAACTCCAAAGGCCTTGTGGGCTTCATGCCCCAAGGAAGCCCAAGCTAGGCTTGTTCCTCTAAAACTGTCCACCAAGCAAGGTCCTGCAAAGACAATGAATATGCCCTCCAAGGATCTCAGGTCAAACATATCATGATAAGTAAATCACATCAACAAAAGAGTCACCTAAGCATGTGCATCAAAAACCACCTCATCACATTAAACAAGTGCTCAAAGACCCTATGCAACTTGCCAAGTTTAGGTATGGGAGGGTTGACAAAGTGATCTATTGGGTGAATCATCGCGTAAGTCAAGGAGTGTTTCCTAGGTGGACCCCCCTCTAAGCTATGTGTAGAAGATGAAGTGCGTGTGGGCAAGAATTTTGGGCATGGGGTTCATGACATACAAGGGACAAGGGATCACAGTGTCTCATTTATGGGTGCCTTTGTAGAGGGTGTGCTGCACCTTCGTTTTCAATGCATCCTTTTTCCAAGCCCACTTGTTGCCTTTTGTGTTTTCTTTTATGTTTCTTGGTTGAAGCCAAGGTGGGGCTTTTTCCTAAGCATGAAAAACAATGCCCACCTTGACTCTACCTTGGTCACATTATGCTTCCCCAAGTTGAAGACAATGTGTGGGACTTCTACCTAAGCATGAAAAACATTGCTCACACACGCTCTACCTTGGTTGGCATTTTTGCATTGTTATTTTTTGTACGGGTCCCATCAGTTTCTTATGAGAGACATTTCATTGTCCTTGGGATCCCTGGGCGAGCATCTAGAAGGTTTATGATTGGCTTTTATCTTTTGCCAGCTATAAACCTCTGGGCCTTCAACCCGTTCTTCCCATGAAATGAGGGGCAACCCTTCTTGGGTTAGTACACCCAAGAATCCCAAAAGATGAAGAGGCGAGGGGATGAAGTGTGGAAAGTGGTAAGTATGATCGGAAATTGAACGATGACTTGTGAAGGGGGCCTCCCAGTAGCAAACCCATCCCTAAGGGTGACCACTTACTAGGGCGCAATGTCAACCACCAAGGTGAAACAAGGCAAAGAGCATAACTTCCAAGCAAACATTACATACTCAAAGGCAGATTTTAAATGCAATAGACTCAAATAATGAATTGACACTCACCATAATACTTGGCTTGTACCTCATGGAGCAAGATCGAATGTCTTTCGGGAGCAAGCTGGTGTGGTGGATACCATCGTGACGAATTTGAGATCTGTGGTGGTAAGGGGGCCTCTGTCTATGCAAGTGGGCACTGTCATCCATCTATCTCTCGGTACTCCATGTTTGCAACATGAGGGCCTCAAGACATCATCTCCCTAGTTATCCCTATGAAATGGGGATAACAATACCCAAAAGATAGCTAATGACAAGTAGATTTATTATGGCAGCTTGTAAGCAAATTTCAATTGTAGATTAGTGAGTAAAGAAAGAGTTTAAGAGTGTTTTGTTGCAGCCCTAATGGCTGTAGCATTAAATTAATTACAACAAGAGAAATAATAGGCCAAGCTAGACGCCTTAGTGGCATAAGCAAGCTAATAACACTAAGAAAAGATTCCTATTTGAACAAATGCAATATCTCGTAATTTCACGTATACCAATGCAAATGATTTTATTTCTCCAATGCAACTTGATGAGTGCCTAGTCTATTGGGTTATGGAGTCTTGGGTGTAAGAGTTAGATCTACTACTTCTTTAGGGGTGTGTTACCGTCGTAATACATACCTACAAACGTGGAGAAGTCTCCAACCCACTTGGTGTGTCCTTGGAAGCACAAACCTGATTCCAGACCCACTGTCACCTCAATCTGGACTCCTTCCGTCTAGGCTTACTCTTAGGGAAGCCAAGGGGGCTAGACCCTATTAAACTAGGTGAAGGTTTATTAGTTCCAGGAGTTAATTTAATTTGTTAATTAGGAAAACCCAACCCAATGACAAACAACAATGTAGTATGCAATATTTCAATGACAAACAAACCTTTATTTTATAATACAAAATTTAGACGAGTGCCTAAAAATTACTGAATTTAATTATTGAAGTATATTCACAAAATATATCTTTACAACTTGAAATAAAGAATAAAACTATCCACACAATAATTCAAAAAATAACTTTACACAAATAATTACTTCTCAAAGAATTAAAGAATGCTTGAAATAATGAACACATAATACTTCATAAAACAAATGGAATTTAAATACTTGAAAATAAATTGCTGAAAGGTAATTGCAATGAAATGTAAATGTTATGCAAGTGTATAGGTTGCTTTTAATAGATTTTTAGGTCTCTTTTTACTTGGGGGGAATTAAATTTGAAATGTAGCAAACCTAAGCTATGTGACTACCCCAATTCCTTATCCCTTTAATCAAGAGGAAATGCTGGGTGTTCAACAAGAGAACAACAAGGTTCTCCCCTAGCTCCATAGGTCAGATCCAAGGTGCTGGGCACTCAACAAGGAGGACACTTAGTGCCGTGAAACCGTCTCTGACTTCAACCCCTTCTAGCCTCCACAAGTCACCCTTTTTTAGCGGTTTAAGCAATAATGAAAATGAATGTCTAATTAAACTAGCCACACAATCTTTTGCCCTTTTTTATTACCCAAGATCCACAAAGTGGCAAGGGGAGGGAATACGGGGCAAATGGCGGGGAAAATGTTTGATGACTTTGCAAAACTGAAATTTTAAGCACTAGCCAACACGATCTTGTAGGGTGGCAAAGCCACTCACATGCAAGGTGTGGGCAAACAGAAAAATAAATTACTTAAAATAAATGAGATAAACAAATAGCCACACAACTTTGGCACAATGTGGAGGACAAAGCCTACCGATTTTGTGACCAAGGTGGGCAAACAAATTAATGCAAAGAATCAAAAAATTACTTCTAAACCTAGCCAAAACAATTTTGCAAGGGTGGCTAAGCCACTAACATGCAAGGTGTGGGCAAAAATTTTAAATCTAATTTACAGATTATAAACTTGGAGAATAAATGGAGAATGCAAGCCCAAGTCTTGGGCTGCTTACAATAATTTAGAAAGCAAGAAATAGAAGAGGGTTTTTCACCATAGCCTTTAGGTGTTCTCTTTATCTTCTTGGGGCCAAATTTTGGCAGCACCTCCCCTTTTACTGGCGAAAACCTGCGTAAAACAACAAACAATGCTTGCTGAAAAATGCTAAAATCACCTAAAGAAGTTAATTTTGGATTAGTATATGTATAGAAAATTTTATATACAAAATCTGAACTTGGAAAATGATTGGAAAACAAGATTTAAATGATTATATGTGCAGAAAATAAGTAAATCAAAGGCTGAAAATTATATCAGAAAATTAGGTGAAGTAAAATGAAGCTTTTGGAGTCCACTCCTCCAAGATTTGGTAACTTGTAAATCTATAAACCCTTGCTACACAATGAGGCAAGAAGGTGAGATCTTTTAAAAGGCCTACAAAATACTTTGCAAACACTAGTAAAGACAAATCACATAAACCTATAGCAATACTACTACAGATTTATCCTTAGCAAAATAGTTTCCTTAGGGTTCTTCAAGTAAAACAATGTGAGCAAAAATAAACAAAAATTCACAATATTACTTCAACTAAAGGAAAACGCCATACAAGAGTAGCCAAAGAGCACCAAGAATACACCAAGAGAACACCAAGAGTTCCTCCAAAGCTTCACTTTATTGCATAAGAAATGGCTGCAATATTGTAGCAAGATTACATGAGAGAGAGAGAGAGAGAGAGAGAGAGAGAGATTTGGGCAACATAAGTTTGCAATGAAACTTCATGTTAAAATGAGGAGAGGGAGCCTTCTTTTAAAGGAGGGAATGAGGAGAGACCCCCCTTGGATGCTTTACAAGTGTCATCCATCAAGAGAGGGAAGATCTAGTCAAAGGGGGCACACTTTAGGGTTTGAGAGATGAGTTGTGAGGGGGGGAAAACCCCTTTTCTTTTGTTTAAACCTTTGACCAAACACAAGGGGGATGCACTTAGGGTTTGAGGCCTGTTCTCCTCTTTAATTTTTACTAAACCCTAAGTTCATGAGGAAGGGGGCGCCCCTCTCACTAGGGAAACCAACTTTAAGTTGTTAACTTGACTTGGGGGGGTTTCTTCTAAGTGGATCTTCACTTTCCAACTTAGGAAATACATTAGAAAACATTTCCCCCTTTCTTTTCTTGGCTTTAAGACTCAATTACAATTTTTGGCTTTTTTACCTTAGCCAATTATTTGCTGATTTCTGACTGACTTGAACTCCTCATGGACATTGACCTAGCAAGACTTGTCCAATTGAGCTGAAACTTGGTCCAGGGGTGTAGGGGGTTATAAGCCATTTGTTTTGAGTACTCACACCCCTATACAAAATCTCGAAGGACCAAATTTTTACATTTTACATAAAAAATAATTAAAAATTTCCAATTTACGGGAAATTTTAATTAATAAAAAATCCTATCAAAACCTAACGAAATTCCACAAGACTCTAGGAGATGTCTAGCATGGTCATATATAACACTTCTAGACCTTATTCAACCACTGGGCTCGATCATTAGAATGCTTTTCACCACTTTGGAGGATTATTGAGTGAAAAACTCAAGTAATTAAAATCGTTGAAAAACAAAATTAATTATCAGAGGAAAAAAACACTCTATGAAAGGACTTCCCTAATGGTAAAGTCCCAGACAACTAAATTATTAAAACTTGACCCATGCTAACATGTTACATTACAAAATTATCCCATGTAGGGGAGAGGACATTCCGTGGACACAGAAAAAAGTGTTGTGGGAACAATTGCCCTATTGAGCAATAAGTCTTCAAACTTGTCATACCATAAGGTACATATCTTCATGGTACATGAAGTTGACAGCTAGTTGAAATAGGTGGTCAACATGGTGTAAGCCCTTTTACTCCCTAGAGCAAGTAAATCCAACAAGGTAAATCTAGGAGGGTGTAAGCCCTTTTACTCCTCCTAGAAACCTTGAAAAAAACTTATCCAACAATAATTATGATAGACTTGGTGGAGGGTGTATGCCCTTATACTCCTCCAAGGGTTTTAGACAATAATAACTTTGAAACAAGAAGAAATTGCCAACAATATGTAGAAAATATCTGACCAATTCCAATAGAAAAGCATGCAAAACCCTTATCTCCCAAGAATATTCCATCAACATGCAAGAGATCAGCCTCCAAGAGTGTAGAGCACCACTTCCTTCATCAATAGACAAGAGCAAGCATCCACAATATTTGCACAATAGAGAGATAGAGCAAATGCCCAAAAAGGGCGCAAATTTTAGCCAAGTATGAAATTCTCAAGTGAGAGAGTTATGTTAAAATGAAATTTCTTAGGTCTCCTTTTATATAAGACCTTCTAGAATAGTTTGTCCACTTATCTTTAGGGTAAAACACAATTAGGGAGGCCGACCTCCTCTAATTTCCCCTTTACATTCATAAATTTGAATTTACAAAAATAAAATCACCCCTTTAGGGGTGACGTCATGCCTTACTGGTGACATTTTGGGTTAGAGAGCAAGTCGTTGAGCATTTTTGAGGAGTCGTTGGGCCTCCAGAGGCAATGTCTCCATGAACTAGGGCTTCTCTCCTTCAAAACATGACAACTCTCCATCAAGTGATCACCACCATCACCAAACCCTAGCCCCCAATGTGACGTCATGCCCTCAAAAGTGACGTTTTGGTCCTTCGAGGTCAAACATTGGGCAAGAGGCGGCTAGCTCTGCTTCTCCAAGGTGTCCTATCATGCCTCCAAAGGCAATGTCTGTCATCCAACTGTCCAAGGAGAGGGGGCACAACATCCATCCTGTGGACTTCATGCCCCAAGTGAAGGTCCAAGTGACCTTGTGCCTTCAGGAAATGTCTTCCACCTTTCAAGGCCCTGCAAAGACGAGCAAATTCGCGCTCCAGGGGCTCACAAGTCACAAGCATCATGTCAAGTAAGCCATATATAATAAAAGAACCACCCGAACATGTGCATCAAATTCCCCCCTCTCAAAATAAACAAATGCTCAAAGACCCTATGCAACTTGCCAAGTTTAGGTATGGGAGGGTTGTCATGGTGACCTATTGGGTGAATCATTCCCCAAGTTAAGGAGTCTTTTCCAGGTGGACCCTCTCTAAGTCATGTAAAGCATATGAAGTGGATGGGGGGTAAAACTTCTGGGCATGGGGTTCATGACATACAAGGGTTCGTATTATCTCATTTATGGGTGCCTTTGTAGAGGGTGTGCTGCACCTTCGTTTTCAATGCAACTTTTTTCCAAGCCCATTCATTGCCATTAATTAATTAAAGTCCAAAACAATTGGGTATGATAAAACATGGAAATAAACAAGTACCACAACGCCACTTGAAGCTAGAGGTACACATAGTGCCATATGGATGGAAAGAAAGGGACACCGCATGAGTGTACACACCTCAACAAGCGAGACATCTATATAATGTGAGTTTGATTTTGCAGGTCTTCAAATCTTTTAGGAGAAACATTTCATTGTTCTCAAGACCTCTTTGGGCGAGCATCTAGAAGGTTATGATTTTGGCTTTTATCTTTTGCTAGCTACATTTCCCTCTAGGCCTTCAACCCCTTCTTCCCATGAAATGAGGTATAATCCCTTCTTGGGTCAGTGCACCTGAAAATCCCAAAAGACGAGGGGATGAAAGGGAAGAAGTATGGAAAGTGATAAGTATGATCGAGAACGATACGATGACTCATCAAGGAGACCTCCCAGTAGCAACCCTCTCCTTGAGGGTGACCACTTACTAGGACACAATTCAACCGCCAAGGTGAAACAAGGCAAAGAGCATAATTTCCAAGAAAAAGTTTTCAAAATCAAGGAAAGACCTTTTGCAACATATTCAAATGCTTCATTTATTAAATTGACACTTACCACAATACTAGATTCGTTACCTCATGGAGCAAGACCTGCCGTCTTCTGTGAGCCAAGATGGTGTGGTGAATGATGCAACCATCGATCTCATGGTGATGAGTAGTGTGATGTGGGGCTCTGCCTGTTGGTCTGTCTTTCGGTACTCCATGTATGGAACCCGAGGGCCTCGAGACATCATCTCCTTAGTTATCCCTAGAAATGGGGGATAACACAACCGAAACGACATGACCAAAAACTCATAATGCCCATAATGGCACTTGAAAGCAGTTTTGAGGATATCCTGCTCTCTGACTCTGATCTGATGATACCCTGATCGAAGATCAGTCTTTGAAAAATAAATGGCCCCATGCAACTCATCTTACAAATCATCAATCCTGGGAATGGGGTACTTGTTTTTTATGGTTTGCTTATTCAAGGCCCTATAGTTGATGCACATCCTCATGGTGCCATCCTTCTTCTTCACTAACACTACAGAAGAAGCGAATGGACTAGAGCTTGGTCTGATGTGTCCCATCTCCAACAATTCCTTAATAGTCTTCTCAATTTCATCCTTGAATTTCTTTGGATGTCTATAGGGAGTAGTGATCACAAGTTTTGCTCCCTTCTCCAACTCAATGGTGTGCTCAAATCCCCTGTCAGGCGGTCTCCTTGGAGGTATCTGTCTAGACACCTTGTCATGCTTACTCAATAACACCTGAATATCTACATGATGATGCTGTCGACCCTCTGCTTGTTCCTGAGCTCTAATCAAGCACTCGACTGCACACGCTACATCTCCATGCCTGAAAATAGCCTCCATCCTTTTGGTTGACACAATTTTAGGGCCACGATTTGACATGCCCCTCAGAACAACCTTCTTGTTGTCTGCTGTATGGAATCTCATCTCCGTTACCTGGTAATTCATTGTAATTTCCCCTAAGGAATGAAGCCACTGAACACCCAAAACTATATTGGTGTCCGCCAAATCAACCACATAGAAAAAAATCGTTGATCAAGTTATAGTTTCCCAACGTCACAACCAACCTCAGAATCTTTCGTGTGCATGTCATATTAAATCCATCAACAACTACCACATCGAACCCCTCAAAGTCCTCTCTAGCAATGCATCTCCTGGCTACCAACGTTGCATGAATGAAATTGTGGGTCACCCCATCATCAATCAAAGCTGTGACTTGCTCTCCTCGTAGTACTCCTTTGACTTTGAAAGTGTAGTATCTAGGGGTGCTTGATAGAGTGGCGATAGTCCCACCCTTGGCTTCCACACGAGGTTGCTCATCGCTCGAGTTTCCCTGCTCGTTGCCCTGTCCCTGTGTAGTTTCCTCCTCTTCCTCGTCACTATCTAAGTGCACGTTTATATAGTGTACCTTGCCCTTCCCCATGCACCTATGTCTAGACTCCCAAGGTTATTTGCAATTGAAGGAAAGCTTCTTTCTTCTCAATTCATTACGAGTCGCCTCATCCAACTTTTCCTTCCCAGTCCACTCCTTTTGAAAAGGTTTCTTATCTTTGTTTTTCTAGGGAATGAAAGGTTTGGTGAAAGATTTGTTCTTCGGGTCTGCATCCTCCATGTCCCATGTCCTGATGATGGCATCCTGTAGAGTCTCGGGTTTGAAGGTTTTCACCCAATCACGCAGTGGCATGAACAAACCTTCAGTGAACAACATAAATACCCTCTGCTCGGATATATCTTTCACTCTGACTGCAAGCCTCTGGAACTCTGTAATGTAGGCATCCGATGTCCCAACCTGTCTAAGTTGTGCCAACTCTCTGAAATGCAATTCCGGATCCTTTTTGTGAAATCACTCCTTCAACCTCTGTGTGAAGTCTAGATAGGAAGCAATGCTAGCATGTCTCTTAGTGACCAATCCATGGTACCACCACTCATGGGCCTCTCCATCTAAATGTAAGGTAGCGAATTTAATTGCTTGAGTTGGAAGTAGGTGTCCAATTTCTGTACCCATGCTCTAGCTGTGCACTTGTTTGAACCATCAAATGAAGGAATGGTTTGCTTCCCAACCTTTCTCATGAGATCAGTGTTCAGTTGACCCCTGTTGTAATCCCTTGGTTTGTTCCTGTATTTGATAGTACAATAGTCCTCTAATGACATGACTGCCTAGAACTCAACACCAAGAGCCCTATACTCTCTCAAGTAATTATAAAGTCGTCACCTTGTCCTGGTTGCTGCTCTCCCAAGAATTGAGGCAAAAGAGGTTTAGGAATCACTCTACTGGTGGTCCTAGTGTGGGTTTGTGCGGGGATATTATTGTTGTTGCCTACCGCATGATTCCCATTGTTCCCATTGGAACCCCCTGCACCATTGTTACCCACATGGTTTTGATGTGCTTGAGTGTTGGTAATTAATTGTGTCATGAGTTGTACCAGTTGTTGCTGCCCCCCGACAAAATCATTTAGGATATGCATGGCATTGTCCTTAGGTCTCTCATTGTTGTCCCCCCCATGTTTTCCTCTTCCTCTGCTTCTGGTTGGTTCTCTTCTTCTACACCTGAGTGAAATATGTTTTTTGACCCTCGCTGCCTCCTACTTTTGTAAGTGACATATTCCCTGCCTCCTACACCTCATGAAACAACAAACCCCCTCAGGCTGGCAGGATTGAGGCTCTGATACCACTGTAATTTCCCTTACTAGTTTTTTCGATTTTTAACTCAGTTTGTTGGTGTGGACATTGTTAGAATATGATGGATGTGCTCGTTTAACCATAGACAATATCACTATTGTCACCCAACCATAGGCCGAAGCCACTCCCGAGCACCTTAACCTTGAGAGAGAATCATTCCGGAAGCAAACCCTAGGCTAGATAGCCAAACAAAGGGTGGCACATCTTTCTCCAAGAATAGCGCCCCAAGCAAGAGTAACAAGAGCTGATCAGATAGTCCAAACCATAACCAAGAGATAGTCCAAGCCAAAACCGAAATCTGCTAGCTGCAGCAGCTGCAACGACAACTCTACTCCAAACTTGCGCACAAGCTGGCCAATTGCAGTGCGCACAAGTGTTGCTTCTGCAGTTCTGAGAATGCCTGCCAGAATGAACACTGGCCTCCTGTATTTATACTAAAACTGGCAAACTGCCTGGGCCGACTTCTCATTCTGGGTGCCTATTTACTTAGTATATAATATTTCCTTTAGCCGACTTCTTCTCTTGGAGGCTAATTAGTAATAACCTAATACAAATTATCCTCTTGAGCCGACTTGTCTTCTAGGGTTATTAGCCAACTAATTTAGGGTTTCTTCTTGCTTCCCGAAATATTCTATTCTCGTCAGGTTTACACATGGAGGTAAATACCTCCCACAACTACCATAATATCAACACTCCCTCCTAGCTAGAGAGGTATTTGAAAGTAATTGTCTTTGAGCAAAAACATGCGATTTACCTGGTAGCATCAACATAGTCGTATAGACTATCCCATGACTAGATCATGAGCACCATCATCACTATCAGTGTCATCAACTGCATCATCTCTCGATATTGTTAGAATTAGCGTAGTAAAGCAGAACATAAGTATCTTTTAATTTTTAACTAGATCTTATATCCATAAAACAAGTCTACACTACTTGAATGGAGAAAACACGCAAGTGTGCCCAGATCTAAATAGTTTAGAACATATCTAGAATAAACATTAGATCTGATCTTCAATGCTGGAATGAAACTTGTACAGATCTAAGAGATCTGATAACATAGATAAAGAGTAAGACAGTGGTTCAGATCTATAATGTTGAACTTAGACTTTACATAGATCTACAGATCTAAAACAAACTGATCATAAACAGTAAATCACAATTATAGAAACAAGAGGTAAACTCAATATACAATTCAGATCTACAAACTGTCAATGCTGATACACAAATCTATATAGATCAAAAGTGCTGAAGTCAAAACAAAGTTCAGATCTAAAAGTGATTAGTAGATAGCTTACCTTGTCCTGAAACCTTACCTCTGAAGAAGTCACAACCACCCCAAGAGATGCAGAACCATTTGTGATTATGCTCAGGCAAAGTTCAGCTCATAGATCCACCATATAGGTTGGATCTCTTGCCAAGAGATGAAAGATCTTTCTTGCCACCAAGGGAGTAGGACCACAAAGACTTCTTACAGTCAAACACTCATGCAAACATTGAGTGAAACATACAAACCCTCACATAGAAACGTTATGGACAAAACCCTTACTAAGGAAGGCCAAAAGCCAAAGGAAAAGGTCACGGTCTAAGTAGAAACAGGGTAAACACCCCACAACAGAAGAGAGGGCGGCACACACAGTCACATCACAGCAGTCATTTAAATGGGCCGTACCTCAGTCACCCCACACAACAACAAGCAGGAGAGGCCGGACCTTACACAACAACAAACAAGGAGAGGCCGCACCTCATACACACTACACAACATAATAGAAGGGGCCGCACCCTACAGGCTCACTCCACACAGCAGAAGAAGAGGGCCGCACCCTACAGACTCAACCCACACAGCAGAAGGAGAGGGCCACACCAACAACAGTCCACACAACAAAGAAGATGGCCGCAACAATTCAACAGTGGACAGCAAGAGGGCCGCAACAATCTCAGACAGGCTCCAACAACAAGAGACAAGGCCGCAGCAAGGGAGTGAAGATCCGCTCACTCTAAAGACAAAAGATAATAATGATTGTGTAATGTGAGGGGTAGGGGGGGTTCTATTTATAGTTTAGGCTAGGGTATTAAAATTATAAATTAAATTAAAATAATTAATATAACATGTTTAAATTAAATA